>ML816943.1:75706-98442 GCA_009831015.1 Picea engelmannii
GTTAGTAATAGGCCATTCTATTGCTTTTCAAACATGCATGCGATGACTAGTTGTATTGTCTCTGATATTATACAAAGTATTCTGCAGTTAACAGCTCAAATCTCAGAATATGGTGTACGATGTACAGCTTTTATATATGAAATAAAACATTTTCCTCAAGTTTTTCTTCTATCAGTAGCGATGTTTCACTTTCGACTGCCTATAACATAGTAGGGTCAGGCGCAGTATAGAAAATGACAGAGATAGTTGTAAACTATAGATATATTGCTTTGGGATATGAATATATCTCTTTCGTGGTAAATGGCAATTTTGCTTGTCTCTTAAAATTTATGCTCAACCGCCTCACTGGTCTCGTCATGAATATGTCGAGTTGATCTTCAGTTAATAATTATGTTTCACATGCTAATAACGTTTTGAATGGCATAAGCTGGCTAAGCCATTGAAACGCATGCTAATATTAGGAAAGGAAGATCTCACAGCTAACCTTTTTTATAAGCCGTTGAAATGCTTGTGAAACATGCATGCGATGGTTAGATGGTTATATTGTATTTTTTATATTAGCAACAATTATTTTTATGTAAAAATGGTTGATATAAGTCGATCTGATTATGTCAACTACTTTTTACATAAAATAATTTTAAATGTAATATATAAATAATTATATTTAATTTTTTTTAATTAATTATTAATAATTTATTAAAATATAATAATTAATTATTTAATTGTTAATAATTAATTAATTATAATTAAATAATTGAAAATTATTAATTAATAATAATTTTTTTTTAATTAATCATTGATAAAAAAAATTTATTGACTTTAACATCAAAAAGAGCCTTAACAACACACGGAGTCACCTACTATCCTACACTTCTTCAACAATTAATCATTGATATTAATAATAAATAAAGTATTAATTAATAATTGATTATAAAGTATAAAGTAATTGATGAGAAATAAAATACTACATAACAAAATAATAAACCAAATAATAACAATCAAGTAACCATGTGATAATAATAAAATAAAACCAAACTAAAGACGTAAAAAAAAATTAATAATGTAACATATTAATTAATTAATTAAGATTTTTTTTTAATATATTAGTAAAGTATAAATAGATTGTTAAATATATTAATCTAGTAATACTACATTAATAATTAAGCATAAAGGCATACATATATAGGAAATGGGTACAATTAATGATCTTTTAATCAATAATCTCAATCGGATGGCTAGCAATTGAAGATGGTGGCATATTCTTGGTCGTCTTCCTAAATCAATCAATGAATCATATTTACTCTTCATAACTTCCTTGCATTTATGAATACATCACTTAACCTGTTTACTTTTTCACATTTACCTAATCATATTAAGAAATCACTGTAACTCTATGTGATTGTCATGTTTAGATGATTAACAAGGATTACTACCTTTGGAAGCCATGTTTGAATAATTAGCAAGCACTACCTCTACCTCATTACCAATGTACTTCAATTTTCAAATGGCTGTATTGAAGTACAAGTTATTAATATTGATCATATTAGATTTTTCCCTGAGTTAATGATTGCATGGAGGTAGATAGAGGTCTTGATTCACTTATTCATGAGTCAAGCGATAACATATTTTGTTTACAAACCCTAATTAGGGTTTATATTAAAATTAAGGTTTGTAAATTAAATATACATTTCCGTGTTCATCAACCGCAATTATGTGGTTGTGCTAGTATATAAATACATTGATTATTAATATAATATTACATAAATGTAAGAAAGTAATAAAGTATTAATTAATAAATATATATAAATAATCAATTAATTAATATAATAATATAAAAATACATTATTATATTATTAATGGTAATAGAAAAAAACATTATTATGTAAGGCGGGTAGGGTCCTTTGTCCCACAAACAAGGGGGTATCATACACCAATTTGGTGTGCTCGCTTGATCGTGACCTTAAAAATAGATTATTATTATTATTATTATTATAAAGATGATGAATACATTTTATAAAGTAACTATCAATATTTAATGTATAAATGTAACATCTTAATTAATACATATATTGTATTAATTAATGTGTACATTACTACATCAAAAGATAGTTAAAATATAAATAAATCAAAACATTAATAAAATGATAACATAAAAACAAACATTAAACTACTACATTATTATTATATTAATGAAGAAATACATTAATAATAATAATACATTCATAATTAAGACTAAAGATCGTATCTAGTGCGTTAGGGTTCNCCCCCCCCCCCCCCCCCCCCCCCCGAGTTCAGAAGAGGACGCGTTCAGGAAACTGATTGCCAGCGAAGGCAAGCACAAGAACCCTTCTACAGTTCCAAAATTCATAAAAAAGCTCGATGGAATCCAAGAAATCGCCCTCCCGAAGATGCAAGCGATCAAGATAGCCCTGGCTCTCTCTGAGAGAGGGCTGGTAGGCACGTTTATGGGACTTTGGCCCTCAGCAAAAACCACCGAAGCTTGGGTCCAAAGGAACTGGAAGCCCCTCCTTAAGCAAGGAGTTACTTGCTACCCTTTGAGCAATGGCTTTTTTCTCTTCGAGTTTATAAACAAGGAAGACAAGGACCTCATTTTCAGAAATGGACCATATTTTATGGGAACCGAGGGGCTGTATCTGAACCGATGGACCTCGGACTTCGATCCCATGATGGAACTGCCAAAGGAGGTACTTGTATGGGTTAGGCTCCCCAATTTGCCGGTTCACTGCTAGAACTATGAAGCTCTGCAAAAGATAGGGAATGGAATAGGAAAATTCATTGATAAGGCCGACAACAAGTCCATCTACAACTGTGCTAGGATATGTGTTGAAGTTGATCTTGAGGCAGGGCTCCTGGAGGCAGTGAATCTTACTGTGGGAAACTGGTCTCACTATGAGAAACTCGATTATGAACACCTTCCCTTCATGTGCATATCCTGCCAAGAGCATGGACACTTCCAGAAGAATTGCCCAAAGAACCAAAGCCCAGAAACGGAAGATGTTGAGGGCTGGAAAAAGGTCAAGAAAAGAAAACTAGGTCCTAAATTCAAAGACCCAAGGCCAGAGCAGGCGATCCAACCATCATCTTCAAAGCCAAATCCTCAGAAGGCACCTCCGAAATAAGGGGCTAACAAGCCAAAGGAAACCTTGAAAAAACCAATCGTTATAGTCACTCAATCCCCACCAGCCCCAGAAAATCCAATTCCGGTCAACGAAACCCCTCTAGCAAGACGAATCCATGAAGTCAGATGAGGAGCACATTTATTTAGACTCCGAAATGGGTGCAGATACAGATGAGGGGGCCATGGAGAGTAGTAGTTCTGTTGGAACCCCTGAGAAGGCCCCTAGAGGAAGGAAACCAGAGAGGAAAAAAAGGGAGGAGAAATCTTACAGGGACGTCACTGCAGGAGTTCAGCATACCATCCTGGGTATGATAGAAACTAGATCCTCAAAAAAAGGCAAGGCTTCGAAAGGAGCTACCCCCCCCCCCTTCGGTTCCTAATGCTTTACGTCTCCTGGAATTGAAGAGGGTTGGGAAGTAAACAAAAATAAGAAGTTGTCAAAGATCTAGTCATAATGACTTCCCCGGATGTACTTCTGATCCAGGAGACGAAGATGGAGGAGTTTGAGACCAGCCAGGCTAGTAAAAATTTCTGAAAAAAAGGAGCAAGTAGAGCCGCTAGCGCCAGGGGAGCTTCAGGAGGTCTAGCCACCTTCTGGAACTCCTCAACGCTAGACCTGATCGAAGAACATAGCACCATCCATTGGTTGTTCACGAAGTTGTTGCACCGCGAATCGGGACATGAGGTTAGCCTCTTTAATATTTATGCTCTGGTTCTTTTATCGGAAAAAAAATATTTCTCGGAATCTCTGAATAATTTTCTTTCTACTAACCATCATGAGAATCTTATTCTTCTCGGAGATCTGAATGTCACCCTAGCCCTCTCGAAAAAAAAAGGAGGAACACCCGTAAGAGACCCAACACGGGAGTGGGTTGAAGACATTATGCTGGATTGGGATCTGGAGGACATCAAACCCAGAAAAGGAAATTTGACTTGGAACAACAAAAGAGTGGGGTCGGGGCACATTGCAGCCCACTTAGACCGCTTCCTCATTCACTCTTCCTTTTTAACCCTTGGCCTTTTCGCCTTGTCTGAAATCCTGCAAGTATGCACCTCGGATCATAAGTCCATCTCCCTTTCCCTGATCCCTGGGGAAAATATGGGCCCGATCCCCTTTCGCTTCAGCCCTCTATGGGTCTCCTCAGACAGATTCCTTGAGCTGGTATCAAAGTCCTCGAAGAAAAGTGTCTCGGGATCACCTTTCTTCATTTGGGAAGAGAAACTGAGAAGGCTCAAAGTAGATCTCAAAATCTGGGCCAAGAACCTGCCCTCCCCTTTGCAAGAAAGGAAAAAAGCACAAAGGGCCCTGGAGAATTACCAACGTCATATGGAGTCTGCCCCGGTCACCCTAGCGATGTTGAACGACGAGTTGGAGCTGCAAAAGAATCTTCACAAAGATCTTAGAAGAGAGGAAGAGTGCTGGCGAGTAAAGTCGAGAAGTCTATGGCTCCAAGAAGGAGACAAAAATACTTATTTCTTCCACAAGCATGAAGAATCCCGGAAAAATCATAACTCAATCAGAGAGATCCAATTTCAGGGACAAACCTACAAAACATTTGAGGAGATCTGACGCAAAGTTCACGACCCTCACGGTCCAACCCTGCTCTCACCAGGACCTTCACTAACCTCAGCCTGAAGGGTCAAATTCTCTCACAACTCCTCTCGGGAGTCTTTGCTACCCACAATAACTTCTTCGGCGATCTCCCTTTCGCGTATCGGGAGATCGGAACTCGCCAATTCGCGAGTTCAACAATCACGAGATCGGGTCCTTCAATTCCCCGAATCCCAACGGTCAAATAATCAACGCTACTGTTCTGTCGGGGATTTCCCTATTGGGATATCGCCACTTGCGACGTCAACCACCTAACTTTCCAAACTCTGAGCTCCGAGGTGCCGATCTCCTGATTCAAAGCCACCTAGACTCCACTCGCTCTCGGGGTCCCACGCTGTCCCGCCACCTCGGTATTTCATGGATTGCGGATCCAGGATACAAGTTTTCTCTGCTATCGAAAACGACGAATGCCGAGCTCCGATGGGTGTTGGTCCTTCCTGTGTCCACGGATTAACTTCCCTATAGCTTCTTCACGATCCAACGATCCACGGGGTCTCGCGATATTGTCCTGCGATCCTCGACCATCAAATTTTCTTCGCCTTGAAGATTTCTCTGCTTGAAAGCTCTTTCCTGTAGGAATTTCTCCTGGCCTGATTCCACGGTGATCTCAACGGAACTATCCCGCCTGAGCTTAATTCCTCTGATTCCTTCAGAGACTGCACCCACGGTTTTCCCAACAGACCTCCAACAGCTCTCGAATCGTTGAGTTCTTCAAATCCCGTGCCCTCACCTGCAACAGAGATCTTCCACTCCCTTAGCTCAGAATTGCCACTGAGACTTCCAAATTCGGTCGACACTTTCCCTGCACAACTTTACCAACCCAATTCAATTTATGGGTGAACGAGTATGAGAGCTTAATTGCTGAGCCTTATCAACACACTCTATGTGAATGAATTCGACTACACTCGATGTAGGAATCTCCTGGCTCAAACAGAGAAACAATTGAAACTCATTCTCCTTTCTTTCAGACTTCAATAAACTCTGAAAACACATGTACCGCATATTCAAAAGTAAATGCATACAAAGGAAGCAAGCATTCATGAGCACATAAACATCATACAGAGAAAACAACACCAGCCATGAAATTGAATCAAAAGCTCTTTCTATTAATCCAATCTGTACATGAGGGCTCTCCACAAGTTCTCTGCTCTGCTCTTTTCTGCTTGTTCTCAATGATCTCTGAATAATACAATAATACAAAGGAGGGTGCCTATATTCTGTTTGCCCTCTCGAATTCTACAACTATCAGATCTACAATGAATTCCTATCTACCAGCATTAACTCGAATAAATGCCTTCCTATCTATAATACAATACAAGTGTGCTTCATTACATTAACTCATTAATGCTTGGCGCAACACTATCAAGGTAGAATTCAAAAAGAAGTCTGTTGTCTTGTCCAACTGTCTTTCCCTGCTCCACGCGCTGGCTTGCTTGATGAGTGGGCGATGCTCCTGCATCATATACTCCTCGGCTCAAAAGATTTCATGGGCTCCTATCCATGAGCTCCTGCACAGTGTGACCATGCTTTTGTATCACTACTTCTGTCTCCCAGCTGGCATCCTCCACTGAGTGATTCTTCCATTTCACCAGGTATTCAAAATACTGCTTCCGCCTGGTCTTCCTGCCTACTCTTTTATTCAGTATGCACTCCATCTGAGGCTTCTGTGCAACTGACAACTGCTTCTGCCACTGGATCATTGGTTCCTCTATTCCAACTTCTGCTTCTCGAGCCCTATATGGGTATAAATCCGAAATATTAAAAATCAGAGATATCCCGATGCCCTCTAGCAACTCAAGCTTGTATGCATTCTCCTCGAATTTCTTTAGGACTCTGCACGACCCAATCTTCTTCATTTTGAGCTTGTTATATGTTCCCCTTGGGAACCTTTCCTTCCTTAAGTGCGCTAGAACCATGTCCCCAACTTCAAACTGAAGTTGTCTCTTTCGCTGGTCAGCTCTGCGCTTATACTCTTGATTTGCATCCATCAGTCGCTGCTTCACCTTCGTGTGAAGTTCCTCCATCGCTTCAGCAAATTCTTCTGCACGAGCGCTGCTAGTTTCAGCCTGTCCTGACTCCCTGAGCTCAAAAACTCCCCTCGGCTGTGTCCCATACAAAATTTGGAATGGGCTTTTTCCTGTACTCCGATTCACCGAATCCTTGTACGTAAATTATGCCTGTGGCAAGATCTGGTCCCAACTGCTATGGTGCTCTGTCACCAAGCTTCTCAATAGATCCCCCAGACTTCTATTTACCACCTCTGTTTGGCCATCCATCTACAGATGATAAGCTGAACTAAAAGCCAAATTAGTTCCCAGCTTCTTCCATAGCGTCCTCCAAAAATGGCCTATGAATTTCATATCCCGATCCTAGACTATGCTTCTCGGCAATCCATCCAATCTGACAATTTCTTTGAAAAACAGATCTGCGATGTGTGTCGCATCGCTGGTCTTCTGACACAGAATAAAATGTGCCATCTTCGAAAACCTGTCCACCATGACAAAGATGGAATCAACTCCTCTCTGCGTTCTCGGCAAACCCAAAACAAAATCCATACTAATTGCCTCCCATGGCCTCTTCGATATGGGCAATGGCTGGTAGAAACCTGTGTTATGTTTTTGACCCTTTGAATGTTGGCATATCCTGCACCTGTCAACAAACCGCTTAACATCAGTGCGCATCCCCGGCCAATAATTTGATTCGCTCATCTTGGCGAATGTATTATCATGTCCAAAGTGACCTGCTAAGCCTCCACTGTGTTTTTCCTTCACCAAATTCTCCCTCATGGAGCAATTCAGAATGCACAGTTGATTTCCCCTAAATAGTAATCCATCATGGATCATATATTCCAGCCATGGACTCCGATCCCTAAGAACTGGATTCTCGGCTGCTTCATAAGCTTCTCTGAAGTCTGCATCCTCCGCATACATATCTTTCAGATTTTCAAAACCCAAGGTCTTGACTCTGAACTCCTGCAGCAACAAACATTTCCTGCTCAAAGCATCAGCTACTTTATTAGCAGTTCCTGAAATGTGTTTAATCACAAATGTAAAATTCTGCATGTACTCTACCCATTTCGCATGCTTCTGGTTCAACTTTTCTTGTTGACTCACGAACTGCAATGCATGATTATCGATGTATAGCACAAATTCCTTGGGTATCAAGTAATGCCTCCACTTCTTCAATGCCTGTATGATGGCATAAAACTCTTTGTCATAAGTGGAGTATTTCAACTTTGCATCATCCAGCTTCTCGCTATAATATGCAACAGGTCTTTCATCTTGACTCAGGACCCCTCCAACAGCATACCCACTAGCATCACATTTCACCTGAAACGTTTTCTGAAAGTCAGGCAACACCAGAATCAGTTGCTCTATTATCTTCCGCTTCAACAGATTGAAGCTCCTTTCAGCCTCGACTGTCCAATGAAAAGTCTTGTGCCGCTTCTTCACTGTGTCCATCATTGCTGCGCTAATTCCACTAAAATTCCGAATGAATTTTCTGTAGAAACTAGCCAGTCCATGAAATCTCCTCACCTCGAAAACATTTCTCTATGATGGCCAATTCTTTATCACTTCTACCTTCTCAGGATCCATCTTCAATTCATTCGCCGAAATCACAAAACCCAAATAAATGAGTTATGTCTGCAAAAATGAGCACTTCTTCAAATTGATCAGCAGCTTCTCCTGATGTAGTCTTCTCATCACAATAGCCAAATGCCTCAAGTGTTCAGCCTTGGTCTTGCTGAAAATCAATATGTCATCCAAATATACGACCACGAATTTGCCAATGAATTCTCGCAGGACTTCATTCATCAACCTCATAAAGGTGCTCGGCGCGTTTGTCAAACCAAACGGCATGACCAGCCATTCGTACAAACCTTCATTTGTCTTGAATGTTGTCTTCCATTCATCTCCTTCTCTTATCCGGATCTGATGATATCCGCTCTTGAGATCAATCTTCGAAAAATAATTTGCCCCACTCAGGCAACCCATCAGATCGTCCATTCTCGGCAGTGGAAATCTATATCTGATGGTGATTTTATTTATTGCCCTAGAGTCTGCACACATTCTCCAGCCTCCATCCTTCTTCGGACTTAGTATTGTTGGAACATCACACGGACTTAGACTTTCCCTCACTAGTCCTTTATCCAACAAATCCTGTACCTCATTCTTGACCTCCTCGTTCTCCTGAGGTGTCAACCTGTACGTTTCCTTATTCGGTAAACTTACTCCGGGTATGAGGTCAATGTGGTGACTCACACTCCTCATCGGTGGCAACGAACGAGGTAGTTCATCCACGATGATATCAGTGAAATCTCCCAGCAGTTCCTGAATCTTCTTTGGCAAGTCATCCACTCTTGTGCTTGTCAGGACAATCCTCAGCTTCCTGACAACAAAGAATTGTGGATCTTCATTCTTCTCTATCTCTGTGAGAAGTTCCTTCCCGCTCATGAGAAGTATTGTGTTGTTTACTTCCGGCTTCACTTCCTTATCCTTTATCGGAAGCAATTTATGAATTCTCCCATTCTTCTCTAGTGTATATGTGTTCATCCTCCCATCATGAACAACATTTCTGTCATATTGCCATGGTCTACCCAGCAATATATGACATATGTCCATGGTAATAACATCACACAAAATCTCATCATGATAATTCCCAATCTTGAATTTAACTAAGCATTGTTTAGTGACACTTACCTGGTGTCCTTTCTGTAACCACGAGACTTTATATGGACTCGGGTGCTTAGTTGTTTCCAGCTCCAGATTTTCCATCATCTCAGTTGAAACGAGATTGTCAGTGCTCCCACTGTCAACTATGACCTTGCATTTCCTGTCCTTGGCTGTACAAGCCGTTCTGAACAGTCTGCTCCTCTGCACTGCGATTTCCACCTCTTTCTCAGGTGTCAAAAGGATTTTATGCATCCCAAGCGACCTTCCGTTGTCTGCATCTTCGTTCTCAGCATCACGCCTCTGCGCCTCAGTGATGTGAGCTTCACTTCTGTCCATCTTTCGGTCTGGACAATCCACGGATTTATGTCCGTCTTTTCCACATGTAAAACATGTGATAACTCCACCCCGGCCTCTTCCTCTACCTCTGGTACGAGGAAATGTGTTGGCATCAACATAACCGCCACCCTGCTCTGTATGCTGCCTCCTCGGCTCAGCATATTGTTGCCTCGGTTGTGAGGTTCCACCTCTTTCAACCTTACCCTGAGGTCTCTGCCATTCCTCCTTGGGATTCTGAGTTCTATCGTGAGCAATTACTTTTCCTCTTGGCTGGCTTCTGCCTCTCCCTTGCTGTCCTTGCTTGCGGCTCAGCTTCTCTTCGGCTTTCAGAGCCATTTGGTACGCATCCCCAACTATTCGGATGGTAACCATGCTCAATTCATCCTGAATATCATACCTGAGACCATTCAGGTATCTCGCCACCTTCTCGTCATCACTCTCCCGATGACCAGCTCGAATGTTGAGCCTATAAAATTCCTCGGTGTACTCTTTCACCGTCATCAGCTTCTATCTCAGGTTCTGCATCCGCCTAAACAGAGAGATCTGGTAGTCTCTCGGGATGAACTTTGCTTTCATCTTAGCGATCATCCTGTCCCAGCTCTTAATATTCTGTTTGCCTTTGCAGCGCCGGTCAGCCTGCAACTCATCCCACCATAAGGCTGCATGTCCTTTCAACTTGGTAACAACATTCTTTACCTTCTTTTCCTCTTCAATATCCTCGTAATCGAAGTAGGTGTCGAGTGCTCGGATCCAATCCAGCAACTCTTATGCATTTAGACTTTTCTCATAGACGGGAATGTCCATCTTGGTCTTTGAGCTCATCTTGGCGATAGCTCTAATCAACCGTTCGGTCGACGCATCCTCTGCTGTGACCTCTTTTGCATCATGTCCAGCTTCCTCTTCCACCTCGGAATCACTGAACTCTCTAGCGCCAACTTCGCGCCTTTGGGTGGTCTCCATCTCTTCGAGTCTCGCCCTGAGATCTCGTATCTGTCGTTCCATCTCTGGGCTTCCTGCTAGCCTACCCCTTCTTCAGGCGTCCCTGTCTTCATGATCAGGTGACTTCCTTTCTCTTCTTGGCGGCATGGTGTAATCCGCTTCTCTCTGCTACCTAAACAAAGAGAACTCTTCTCCCGCTCTGATACCACTTGACGCAAAGTTCGCGACCCTCACGGTCTAACCCTTCTCTCACCAGGACCTTCACTAACCTCGACCCGAAGGGTCGAATGCTCTCACAACTCCTCTCGGGAGTCTTTTCTACCCACAGTAACTTCTTCGGCGATCTCCCTTTCGCGTATCGGGAGATCAGAACTCGTCGATTCATGAGTTAGACACTCACGAGATCGGGTCCTTCAATTCCCCAAATCCCGACGGTCAAATAATCAACGCTACTGTTTTATCGGGGATTTCCCTATCGGGATATCGCCACTTGCGACGTCAACCACCTAAATTTCCAAACTCCGAGCTCCGAGGTGCCAATCTCCTGATTCAATGCCACCTAGACTCCACTCGCTCCAGGGATCCCACGCTGTCCCATCACCTCGGTATTTCGCAGATCGCGGATCCACGATACAAGTTTTCTCTGCTGTCGAAAACCCCGAACGCCGAACTCCGATGGGTGTTGGTCCTTCTTGTGTCCACGAATTAAATTCCCTATAGCTTCTTCACGATCCAACTATCCATGGGGTCTCACGATATTGTCCTGCGATCCTCGACCGTCAAATTTTCTTCGCCTTGAAGATTTCTCTGCTTGAAAGCTCTTTCCTGTAGGAATTTCTCCTGGCCCGATTCCACGATGTTCTCAACGGAACTATCCCTCCTGAGATTAATTCCTCTGATTCCTTCAGAGACTTCACCCATGGTTTTCCCAACAGACCTCCAATAGCTCTCAAACCATTAGGTTCTTCAAATCCCGTGCCCTCACCTGCAACAGAGATCTTCCACTCCCTTACCTCAGAATTGCCACTGAGACTTCCAAATTCGGTCGGCACTTTCCCTGCACAACTTTACCAACCCAATTCAATTTCTGGGTGAACGAGTATGAGAGATTAACTGTTGAGCCTTATCAACGCACTCTATGCGGATGAGTTCGACTACACTCGATGCAGGAATCTCCTGGCTCAAACAGAGAAACAATTGAAACTCATTCTCCTTTCTTTCAGACTTCAATAAATCTCTGAAAACACATGCACCACATATTCAAAAGTAAATGCATACAAAGGAAGCAAGCATTCATGAGCACATAAACATCATACAAAGAAAACAACACCAGCCATGAAATTGAATCAAAAGCTCTTTCTATTAATCCAATCTGTACATGAGGGCTCTCCACAAGTTCTCTGCTCTGCTCTTTTCTTCTTGTTCTTAATGATCTCTGAATAATACAATAATACAAAGGAGGGTGCCTATATTCTGTTTTCCCTCTCGAATTCTACAACTATCAAATCTACAATGAATTCCTATCTACCAGCATTAACTCTAATAAATGCCTTCCTATCTATAATACAATACAAGTGTGCTTCATTACATTAACTCATTAATGCTTGGCGCAACACTATCAAGGTAGAATTCAAAAAGAAGTCTGTTGGCTTGTCCAGCTGTCTTTCCCTGCTCCACGTGCTGGCTCTCTTGATGAGTGAGCGATGCTCCTGCATCAAGATCAAACGTCCAACCCACTCCTTCTATAAAAATCTTTTTAGTGAAGAGATGGAGGCCCCTACTAGACCGGATCTCTACCCTCTCACGGTGGTCCCCAAGCTGATAAATGAAGATGACAACCGTTGGCTGACAGCCCCTATCACGACTGAGGAGATCAGCAAAGCTCTCCAAGTTATGAACCCGGATAAAGCCCCCGGGCCTGATGGATTCACGACCAAGTTCTATATAGCGTGCTGGGATATCATCCAAAAATATCTAGTCAGAATGGTGAGGAACTCTTAGAACTGTAGAAAAATTGGAGGCAGCACCAACTCCTCCTTTCTAGCTTTAATACCGAAAGAGAAAGGCGCCCAAATCTTCTCAAGATTCCGCCCTATTTTTCTTTGCAATTTGGGGTACAAAATCATCACCAAAGTAATAGAAAATAGGATAAAAAATGTCCTCCCCAGGATCATCCCGAAGAACCAGGGGGGATTCATCCAGGGGAGACAAATCCAGGACAATATTATCCTTCTGCAAGAGGCTATCTACTCAAGCTGTCAAAGGAAGGAGAAAGGAATGTTAGTCAAGTTGGATATGGCGAATGCCTTTGACAGAGTGAGGGTGAATTTCCTTTTTGCTGTGATGATCAAGATGGGATTCCACCCACATTTGGTTCGCTGGATCCGGGCCTGTATAGCAGAGCCGTGGATCGCCCCCCTAGTCAATGGTAGACCGACTAACTTTTTCCAAGCCTCAAGGGGACTTAGACAGGGCTTCCCGCTGTCCCCCCTGCTCTATTCCATACAAGCATTTGTGCTAAGTTTTCATCTGAATAAAAGTATGCAACAATGCATCTTAATGGCCCTCTCAATTTCTCCTAGAGTTGAGAGAATTAACCATGCTCAATTTTCCGATGATACGCTCCTTCTGGGCCAAGCCAATCTGTCCACCGCAAGAGCACTCAAGAAAGAATTGGATGACTACACTAAAAGTTCAGGCAGCGAAATCAGTTTGAGGAAGAGAAAAAATTATGGTTGGAACTGCCCTCCTATAGAAATGATTGGTATTTATAGGGTGCTGGAAATGGAAGGAACTTAAACATGGGAGTCCATTAAATATCTTGGAATCCCGCTAGTCAAATCTTCCCCCAGAAATAACCTGTGGCTGCCTCTGTTGGACAAGATGAAAGCCAGGATCTTGGCCTCGGGAGCAACCTGGCTGAACAAAGCAGGGAAGTTAATCCTCATAAATTCTGTCCTCACCTCTCTTCCTATCTATCAGGCCTCCATTCTCCTTTCCCTGAGAGGATTTGTGAGAGACTTAGACATCATCTTGAGAAAATTTCTTTGGGAAGGGGGAAGGAATGAGGGGAACAAATTGCACCTAGTCAGCTGGGATAAAGTTAAAGCCCCCAGGATGGAAGGTGGGCTACAAGTAAGAGATGTGGCCACTCAAAATTTGGTCATGGGAGGTAAGATTCTCTGGAAGATGATAAGAGGTAAAACCACTTGGAGCTCCAAAGCTCTAAGGCTTAAATATTTATGTGGTCACAAAGAAAGGTGCCTCGACCGTCCCCCCTTGACTAGAAAAGGCTCTCCCATCCTTTCTCTCTGCCTTAAGGCTCTTGACTTGATCACCTCAAAGCTTTTTTGGATCCTGGGGAATGGCAGAAAAATCAAGTTTTGGGAAGACTCTATCTTAGGACAGGCCCCTTTAAGTTTTTTGGAAGGGATGGAAAACATCAAGAGTTGGCTCCACTCCTTTAGCAAAGTCACCATGTGGGACCTTTCAGCTTGGAACCAGGACAACTCTTGGATTAAGTGGGATTTGGGGGACTTTCCACAGCACTTAGAGTCTGAAGCTCGAATCCTCCTCGGTGCTCTTCAAGGGTGCTCCCCCTCCTCGGCCAGGAAGAAGGACAAAATAGGTTGGGGCTCTTCGTCTCAAAGTTACTCTTCTGCAGCTAGTTATGCAGCCCTGCAAGATATCCCCTGGGTAGCCCCTGATCCCTCGATGTGGACAAATCTCTGGATCCTTCCCTCCCTTCCCAAATTAGATCTCTTCTGTTGCTCCCTTCTGCACAACAGTATCCTTACTTGGGAAAACCTCTCAAAGAGAGGCTAGGAAGGGCCCTCTCGATGCCCTCTCTGTGCTTGTCATGTTGAAACCTCTGTCCACCTCTTCCTCCTCTGTCCCTTTGCTCTAGAACTTTGGAATCTCATTCTTGGCCAGTTGAATGTACCCCTGCCTTCTTCAGTTACCTCTTTGTTTTCCTCCTAGGTCTATTTGGCTCCCTTCTCTTTTACCAAGTTGAACCTGCTAAAGCATTATTGTATGTGGGTGCCGAAAGTAGTCTGCTAGAAACTGTGGCTGGAGTGAAACAATAGGATATTCAGGGAAATAGCAGGGACGCCAACCCAAACTGCACTCAAAGTGAAAGAGATTCTGGGTGATCTGATAGCCTCAAAAACTAATATCACCAACGAAGTAAACCCTATCAAAGATGAGTATGTCTGGTTCCTTGAGCTGGATCCCTCCCTCCTGACCAGAACCAAGCAACTTTCCAAACACTATTCCCCTTGGGAAATTAGGCTGGAGGAACAAGAGTTCTTAAAGTGGAGATCTTCTTTGGAGAAGCATATTCTATAGGTGGATGGGGCCTCGAAAGGGAATCCTGGTCTCGCGGGAAGTGGAGGGGTCCTACTCGACAGCTCATGGAAAATTGTGCTCAACGTTTCCTGGGGGTTGGGTCTGAACACCACTAACACAGCTGAAATTTTAGCAATCTGGCAGGGGCTGGCTCAGGCTAGAAGGTTATCAATTACGAATTTGGCTGTCATAGGGGACTCTAGAATATTTATACATGCTCTCAATCAGAGGAAGGCTCCCAAAAACGTGGGCTTGGATCACTATTATAGGAAGGTTCGAGTTCAGATGAATGATTTCGAAGAGGTGAAGTTCTACCACGTTCTCAGGCATCTTAATCAAGTGGAAGACCACGAAGCGAATAGAGGCACCTCCCTGGGTAAGGGAGTTATCAACGTAAATGGAGTTGAAAATCATGAACCAATCCCTTAGAATCTTGGGAGAAGGAATCGACCGGAGTTTTCCTGTCAGAAAATACAGAAGTCTGAAATTTGCCAGGGAGGATTCCAAAGTGCAGGCGCGAAGATATGAGGCAGGTGAGAGAAGTATTGTGTAGAGAAGCGCTAGAATAAGGACAGGGCCATGTGGCAACTAAAATTATGAGATTTCCTGTCTCTGCCCCGCGAAATCCAGAACCGATGTAAAGGGACCGTGTTGGAATATATGTTGAAACAGTGCTATAATAGATCCCGAAACATGGTGATGGAACATATGTTGAAACAGTGTTGGAACATATGTTGAAACTCTGCTGTAACAAATGTTGAAACAGTGTTGAGACATAGGTTGAAACACCATTGTAACAGATGTTGAAACACTGATGTATCAAATGTTGAAACGGTGTTGTAACTTATGTCGAACCACAGTGCTGGAACATATGCTGAAACAGTGCTGGAATAGATGTTGAAACACCGCTGTAAAGCTGAAACAATGTTGTGACATAGGCTGAAACAGTGCTGAGACATATGCTGAAACAATGCTGGAACAGATGCCGAAACACAGTGCTGGAACATATGCTGAAACAGTACTGGAACAAATGTTGAAAATCTGCTGTAACAAATGCTGAAACAGTGATGAGACATAGGATAAAACACCGCTGTAACAGATGCTGAAACACCATTGTAACAAATGTTGAAACAGTGTTGTAACTTATGTTGAAACACAATGCTGAAACATATGTTGAAACAGTGTTGGAACATATGCTAGAACAGATGCTGAAACACTGCTATAAGACATATGCTGAAAGAGTGACTAGAGTTTTGGCATTTAAATTTAATCCAGTTCATTTAGAAGGCGTACATGAACTAGTTCAACTCACAAGTCTATAGCTATAGAAGTAGAACGGTTCAGAAAGGCAGGCCCGAAGAAATCCGAGGCCATTTTGTAATCAAATCTGTGGCTAGTCCACCCCATTAATATAATCTATAACCGTTTCTGTAAAAAAATAAAAATAAATAATACATTAATAATTAAAGAGTTAGTTAAATAATAAATGCATTTATAAATTACTAAAAAATTAATAAAATATTAAAATATTATTAATTGAATATATTAATAAAGAATCCATACATTAAAAATAATATTAATAAATACATTCATAAAGTATCCATATATTAAAGTTTCCAAAAATAAAATTTAAAATTTAAAATACAATCATTTTATAAAACTGGTTGATATAGGTAAATGGACACCATTTTTCACTTTTATAAAGTGATTGTTGTTAGTTCACCACACAACATGTCTTGGGGATAGTTCAGATGATTGAGGTGATAAGGACACACCAAAGAAAAATATCAAAAAATATCATATTGTATACACTTTTTCCAAAATAAAAATGGATACACAAAAAACAAGGTTAGACATACATGAAACCCAAGAAATCCCAAGAGATATGGATGTAGACGAGCTTATTGAAGAATCCAGTTGGTCTAAGAAAAGACTACTAGAAACCTGAGAAATCGTTGAATCCATAGTCACTCAAGAACCAAAGACATTCGAAGAGGAGTCTATAACCTTGCAGTACGTGGCCTACAACTGGTCGTCCAAAAAATTGTTAGTTGAAAAATTTAATACAAAAAATAAAGTGTCATCCGAGAAATGGAAATCAACAATTGATTTCGATAGGTTTGCACAATTAACATTTATACAATTCCATGAAGCAGCCAAAGAATTATTGAAATGATTCATCAATATTATTGAAAAGGAAAGTTTGGAATAAAAAAAAAATAAAAAAATTAAAGGCAGCTTTACTTGTAGGGACTTTATTTCAAGAACCTTTAAGTGCAATTCAACCAACACTTCCTTTAAAATATATCTCAAAAATCAATACCAAATGTAAATGTTCATCAAGTTTACTAAAAGAAAGAAGAAAATATTTTGGAGATGGGATACAGAAAAAAAAATATTTCATTCAAGAAATTTGGGAGCTTGCATAGAGTTCAACCAACTTTTCATAGATTTTCAATCTTAAGTGATATCTAGAGAAGAGTTAAAAACCTTCCTTCTAATATCAGGATGAAACAAATTAATGCATGGTAGTTGAAGAGAATAAATAATTTGAGAGAAATGATAAATTAACTAGATGCTTTAAAGAACAAAAGAGGTGACTTATTCTTTAAGTTGATTGATATCATGAAATAACATGATGGCCCTAGTCTATTAACATATACAACACTTTCCTCAAAATAATAATTATTAGACCAAATTAATGTATTGGAAATTTCATGGGAAGACGAGTTCACTTAAATAATAGAAATCTCTGAAGAATAAGTTGAAAGATGGTTAGTCAAATAGATAAACAAAAATGATGAGGAAAATGATGCATTGCAATAATTAGGCATGTAATTGAGAGATATGGAGAATGAATTGTTTGAAATAAAGACAAGGAATGGGATCATGGTGCTCCCCATGAGGGAATACATTGAATATTAGTTAAGAAAATCCTTAATCAAAACCAGTGAGCGAGAACAACAAGAAACAATTGCAGATGCTATGCCACCTCAACGACAACAAGCCTCTACAAAAGATGCACCTTTAACCAAGTAAATGGTCCAGAAATGATCCAAGTGGATATTGGTGGCCACCTGCCTATTCTACTTGGACCCCCACCATTGCTTCTTTCAGTTTTTCAGTTTCCACACAATTTACTATTTTTAGCAGTTTTTTGAGTCCTAAACTTCTGGAGCCGTTTTGAGGCCTTAAACAACTTTTTTTGGGAAAATGGGGAGCAACATGGATCATAGTTCATTTTTCTCACCCAAAAGTTGTAGTCCTTGGATATATCTTTCTAACGAGGTATAGAATGCGTCAAACGTAGATCATATGCCAAAGTTATGTCCCCGGGAAGTTGATGTACCAACTTACCCAAACGGGGAACATAGTCTTGGCGTTTCATCTCCTAGGGTTAGGTCGTTGGATGTTTAGGGTTTTCCATTGTTTCTCAATAATAGTAGCCCTTCGAGCCTCATTGTAACACAGTTCAGAGGCCAGTAGTCGCCACATCTCTTCTTAGAGATAAGCTACCAGCGCCCTAGCTAGTTTATTTCCATTTTGTCTGTAAGCATATTTCAGTCATTTGTTATTAATAAAATGAAGTCTTATTTCCACTGCATCTGTGTGTTTATGTGTAATTTTGTATTTCATCAGAGAAGTTTGAACATTGGTATCAGAGCGGTCTGCTAATTCTCGATCCTTCTTTGCATGTCCCCAACGAGATTGGGGTATAAGGAGTTGGGACTCGATCTGGTTGAATCTTTGCAAGATCATCCTTGCAAACCCTGACGACCGCCCATGGGGGAAGAAAAGAAATATGAGGGAGCAGGAGATCCTATCAAAATGTTTCTCAAGGAGGCTTTCGAGAAACAAAGGAACGAGATGATGGACAACTTTGCCCAGATTCTTCAACGGATTCCGACTGGCAGCACATCGACATCCAGAAGCCACTCTGGAGGCGCCACTCCTTTTAAGGTACAAGTAAACTTTGACATTCCCATATTTGATGGCCAAATAGATGAAAATTTCGTAGATAGATGGTTGAATCTGTTAGAAGGATATTTCTCGGTTCATGAATTTTCCGACCGAGAAAAGATTATTTTCGCACTCCTCAAAGCTGCCCCCCATGTCAAGGACTGGTGGGAAACCTACTCAGAGCAAGAGGGTGAGGGAGAACCCTGTTTGTTCTCGGCCGCACCCACTTGGAATTATTTCCGAGACGCCATCAAGGAACAATATTATCCCGTGGGGAGCTATGAGGAAAAATACCTACAATGGACTACATTGCGACAACAAAGGGACCAAGATGTGCATGAGATGACCAATCTGTTTCATACCCTACTCACAAAGTTGGGTATCAAATATTCAAAGAAACATTTGGTGTTAAAGTACCGCAGTTGTCTGCACAAATACATTTAGGAGGAAATGGAGCTCCTTGACATCTCCTCGCTTGGTGTGGCATATCGATATGCTGCCAAGATTGAGGAGAAGTTCAAATAGAAGAAGCGAGACTTTGGGTCTGCAAATCAGAAGCAAGGGAAAGGTACTCCCAAACCACAGAACAAAGTACCAAGCCAAGGCGAGGTAGCCCAGGACAACCCGCCAGAGCCACAAGCAAATAACAACACCACAAATCCAAAAAAGGACACGGGGAAGTGGTGTGAGTTCCATAAGAGCTCCACTCACAACACAAGTGAGTGTCGGGCTAAGCATTCACTAGTAGCCGAGTTGAAGGCTTCTGAATCGGATGCATTCTTCGACTTTGAATCATAACCTCACAAGGGGAATGATAGGGGGAAGAAGATTATCGATGCAGAGCCCAACGCCACTGTTTCCACCACGAATATCTAGAAGGAGGAACCAAAATATCCAGAGGAGGCAGAGCGTCTCTTCCATTCCAAGATGTGGGTAAAGGGTTCCTCGTTGCAGTTTTTTGTCGACAGCAGGAGCCAGAAGAACCTCATATCGGTAGAGGTTGTGAAATTCATTGCGTGGTATAAACCATATAAGAATGGTGTCACAGAGAGGAATAATTAGACCATCATAGAAATGGCGTGTAGTATGTTGGAAGCCAAACATTTGTCAAATGAGTATTAGGATGAGGCAGTAGTAACTACAGTATACATCATGGACAAATTTCCTACAAAGAGTGTGAAGAACAAAGTTCCTCAAGAAGCCTCCACATGCATGAAGCATAGTGTGCAAAGAACAAAGTTCCTTCCACTCCTAGAACTGCAACACAAATCCCATCGAAACACACTCGAGTGAGATCGACATCTACGCAGTCCACACCTAGAGTGCAACAAACTCCACCAAGTAGTGGAAGTAGCTATACATCTCCATATCCTACATTATCAAGTTTGTTACCAACGAAAACAAGAAGTTTGTGTGACATATATAATGATGACACAACAAACTCATTCTCATTCTTTTCTTGGTTTTCACAAATAAATGATCCATTAACTCTTTAATAAGTTGTCAAAGATGATGTATGGGAACAATCCAAGGATAAAGAAAGCAAATGCATTGAAAACAATCATACATGGAAGTTTGTAGATGTACTTGAAGACAAGGATTTGATAAGTGTTAGGTGGATTTATAAAAAAAGAAAGATGTAGATGGAAATGTGCAAACCCATAAGGCAAGATTAGTTGCTACAGGTTTTACACATCAACCCCGAATTGATTTAAATGAAACATTTTTGTGAATGGACACAATTAGAATTGTGTTATCAATTGTTGCGCATAATAAATGGCTCGTTTTTTAAAATGGATGTAAATTCAACATTCTTGAATGGAAATTTAGAAGAAGAACTATATGTGGAACAACCACAAGGCTATGAGATGCCAGGACAAAAGAACAAAGTATACAGGTTGAATAATTGAGGGTGAATAATATATATCAGGTTACGCCCGCTCAGTGGATTAAGTATGTTTCCTCATAAATAGGGAAAGTAGGGGAAAGGTTGTATTGGTAATAGAGGGAGTAGTTCGAGGTGGGATTGGTAATGGAGAACTAGTGCCTCTCCCCCTGGAGGACAAGAATCTGCTCGAATTTGTTTATGTCTAGAGAATTTCCTTTCCTTTATTGATGAAAAACTACTCCCTGGGGGTAGGCCAGTTGAGGCGATAATTCAGGTAGAACAATGAAGGTAGGGTGTGGATCTTTCTGCATATTTCTAATGCACCCTACCATCATGGCAGGGAGGTAATAAAGATAATCTCTTTGTGCTAACCACCTTTTCACTATTTCCTCTCCCTTTGGTCGAGATTTCTTATGCATCCTCTCCCCTACACTAATTTGAGATCCTACTTACGCTATAATAATAATTGAGTCCCTTATCGTCCCTCCGAGGCTTCCTACATGGGTTAGCAGAATAATGCCTTACCTACTAATGACCCTTACTTACTGATGCTTGGGGGCTAGGTGGGAGTGAAACAAACACAAAGATTTGTTGGACGAAGGCTTGTAAGAAAGGGAAATAAAAGGCTTGACTCAGCTCAATTCTTCATTTCAACCACTTCAAAATGATGTCCTTAAAATAACCTCTATTTCATTGGCCTGATTGATGTGGTGTGAAAGGCCCTGAATCAAGGCAAATAAACCAGCAAGCAATTTTTTGGCGCTACCGGTGGGTGGCCTATTAGGGAGGGTAAAAGCACGGGTTGGACATTGGGCAAGCCTCTATTAATGGTAATCACTATTCTCAAATGGGATATCCACCGTCGATAGAAGCTCTCTTGAGTTAGTGAGCAAGAAACACCTTCTGATTGTACTTAGAAAATTCCTTCAGCGAGGCGGACACCCCGAAACCTACCTAATAGGTGTGAGTGAGATATCATTTGTCGGATATCAGAGGTAGTTAGGCTAAATGTCGTATCACAGGTTGCCCTTTCAAGTTCAATCAAGTGGGTGGGGACACACCTTCCGACCTAAGGCGGGAGGGCTTGAGTTAGCTAGTTTTTGTATATTATATTATAATTATTAATAATTATTGTTTTCTATATAATGTAATGATTATGATTAATCATGTTAGTGGACTTTAATCATCATCATCATTATATTATATAAAAAAAACAATATCAATACTAATTATTAATAGTTGATTACTATTATATCAAGAAAAAACCATTATATTTGTATGAAGAAAAAACCATTACATTTATATTTATATCAAGAAAAACCATTATATTTATTATTTGATTAAAAAAAATTAATATCGATATAATTTATTAATATTAATTATTTGATTAAGAAAAAAACAATATCAATAATATTAATATTGATTATTTGATTACATTTATTATATAAAAAAGACATAATATTTCATATTTTAAACCAAATGTCTAATAACAATATATTAAGTACAAGTAATATATTAAAAAAATACCACACTTTATCTTTTTGTTGATTTTAAGATATTTTATATTTGTCTAAAGATATAAATATCTTTTTGAAAGATTCCATTTGAAAATTTTGTTTCATTATAAAATATAATAATAAAATAATATATACAAAGAAAATACCATGACATGAAATCAATTGTCATCTTTGTGACACTAAAAGGGTTGAAGATGAAAAACACTTTCTCCTAAAATGTCCTTGTATGAACACTTTAATTGTATGAATCAAATTAAATATTTTACTACTATAAATCATAATTGTTTACTATTAAAGTTCTTGACAATTGCAAATTGCAACA
>ML816944.1:8683-20656 GCA_009831015.1 Picea engelmannii
AATTAAGTGTGTTTAATTCTGGTTAAATGCATGTGCTTATAATTCCTGTACCAATTATGTAAACATTCATGTATAATGGTAAATTGAGGGGGTATGGAAACCTGGGTAGTGAAGGGTACGCTACAAATTGGTATCAGAACCAATTGGTACACTACAAATTGGTATCAGAGCAATTGGTACACTACAAAAAACATCTATAGGGTATCACTTATACACCTACCCTTTAGTAACACATGATAAGCACAATGCCTTAGTCGGGAAGGGATCCATCCTTCCATCCAAACACTAGTGATTGCATGAGCTCACAATTTAGTAGTAGTTCGCCTCTAAGTATTCTATTGAGACACCCAACCATTATAAATCATACAATCTATGATGTCTTTTGTTGCACCGTGGACACCATTAACTATAAATCACTAACAATTTCCATTCAAGTGGGGAAGAATTTATGACACTTCATCCCTAAGTTCCAACTGGGCATAGACAATGTATTCTAATTGTAATTTGAACATTTCACTTTAGTTTTCATATCTCATTATATATAATTCACAGGGGGATCAATCACACTTGATCACCCACTTAAATATGTATATTTTAATTGTAACCCTAAGAGACTTGGTCAAAGGTGATCACTCTCTAATTTTGTATCTCTATAAATAGATAATACAATCCATAGTGTTAATCTAGGTTTTGTGCAAAAACCATGAAAAACAATCAAAATATGTGATGAAAAAAGAAAAATCATGTCCGCATCCCTGTACATGAACATCGAAGTCGTTATGCCTGCAAAAATTACACTCAAAAGGACATTAGGGTTTAGGTTTTAATAAATAAATAATTATAAAAATTCCAAATAATATGGTAAAAGTAAATATAAAGTAGTAAAAACTCTTTTTACCATATCATTTTCACTTTTCCACTATTTAAGCCCAAAAACCCCTCTTTTACCCTCGAAATTCGACGTCAAATTGCAGGAGTTACGAGCATCCATTTGACGAGCCGTCAACGACAGTGAGGTAGGCTCTTTGTCCTCTACTCTTTCATGGTTTTATTTTTCATTTTCATTGGTAAAAACTCATTTTTGAGTTGGTTTTGTGAGCCCTACTTGCGCTCAGCCATTCTCGCAGGCGGGCTACACGGGACCTGCGAGAATGGGTCATTCTCGCAGGTGAGCCCACAACAGCCTGGGAGGTTCTTGCACTGTGTCTAAAAGGCACCTGCGAGAACCGCAAAGCATAATTTTTTTTTAAAGTTTTGCTCAATAAAAGAAAACCAAATTGTGAGTAGAGTTACTAATCTTCTTTTTGTGCTTCTTATGCAGGTATTTGGCCATCACAATGGTCTTGGAATGGCGCGAAAGGGAGCATGAAGAAGACAATGCCATTGCCAGAAATCATCTGCCCACTATTGCCGCTTTGAGAAACTGTGGTCTTCTGAAGTACTTTCGTATCTCGGGCATGAGGGCCCAAGTCAGGTTATTAGAGTACCTTGTGCACATGTGGGATCTCGATCAGCAGGTATTCCATATAGGGGTCCACACATTGTCCTTAGATATTGAGGACATTTACTTTTTGACTGGACTGTCACGGCGTGGGTACCACGTGAGCCTGACTGGTAGCAGAGGGGGTGGGATGCCCATGAGTGAGTACTGTCGTTTACACTGTGTTCCTAAGGTAGAGAGGAAGAAAGAGAAAGTAGCTATTTGGGGAGTACGGGATTTGACCCTACGTACTCTCTTGTTCACCATTGCTCGCATGGATGGGAGCTCCGCTCCTCACATGGTGCTCCAGAGTTACTTTCAGTGTGCCATAGAGTGTACTGAACCTCGGGTTTTAACTGGGTAGATGTAGTGCTTCGTAGCATGAAAAGGCAGTTAACCAAATGCAGACGAGGCAACTTGAAGCAATTCGGGTACGGATCTTTGTTCGTGTCCTTCTTTCTTGAGAGGGTTCCATTACTGAGGCTGCAGGTCGATTGGAATTTACTGGCTCCAACAGATCCAAGAATGCTGAGATGGTGTCAGCTCATGGCCCAGCACGTAGCTGGACCAATTATCAGATATGATGATACCTTCTTTGAGTGGTTGCGACCACAAATGTTGATGGTCGATGATTATTCTTATGCCGGGTTGGATTTCCGAGGAGATCCGGACTTGGTCCTGCCCGAAGGTGCTTAGTGGGGGGAACTTGGTAAGAAGTACACAATTTTTTATTTTTAAATGTTTTTGTGAATTTTATCATATGCAAATGTCTTTATATGTTCGTCCAAAGACTAAATACAAAATTAATTTTTTGATGACACAGATGTGGGACCTTACCGACCTCCTGGTTCTTCTCCTATTCAGCGGCAAGGAGAGGTGGCGCCAGTACCACAATGGAACGCCGAGGATTACGAAGCGGTGGAACAAAACCTGGAGGGATTGATAGCAGATATTCCAGGCATGCCTCTAGGAGAGGTTCCACGACGTTATCAACATCACACAGTAGGAGTGTCAGAGTCCATTGGTCGACTGCTCCGTAGGGTTGCCCGAATAGTTGTGTGTTACCGTGAACGTCATCCATGACGTCACTTTGTAGAAGCTATGAGCTTCAGATTTTGACATTTTGGTCTTCGGACATAACTTTTTGTAAAAAAAATTTTTGATCGTTATATATACAGACGGATTCTACTGATTTATCTTGTGTTATGTGAAAATTGATGTGATTGATTTATAAATGATCCAAATGTATGTATAATACATAGTTAGCCAATGCATCAGTTAATGTATTTAGACATCTAGGAATATGTTGATATTCAATATAATCAAAATAACGTTCCAAGAGGCGAATTCGCAAATACACCCGTAACAAAGTAGGACTTCGAATAGTATAGACATTACTTAACTGTAGTACTACAAGTTGTGAATCGAGTCGCACAACCAAATGACGGATTCCGAGCAAGATAGCATCAACCAATAATTCGATAACGACGCTATACTCTGCAATTTTGTTGGTCGCACGGCTGAGACACACACCTCGTAAAGAGACAACTTCGTTTGTAGGGGCATAGATTACCCATGCAGCGGAAGCAAGGTTCTGAGTACTACGACTAGCGCCATCAACGAAGCCAATGTAGGGTAGAAAAGACTCCGACATCTGGAAATCAAACACAACGTCACATAAGGGCAGAGACCAGATAACGAGAAAAGAAAGCTACAGTAACACACAAGAAGTATGATACAATAAAAATACAAGTACTTGTGCAAAGGTGATTTTATGCATAGTACTTCTTCAAGTACAACCCATTTCTGGGTTCACTTAAAGGGATGCCATCGTAATCTACTAAATCATAAGCTCCTTTTTCCAAAACTCGTCTAACGATATAAGGACCTCGCCACATGGCTTCGAATTTTCCAGCTCCTAGCATATCTCGATCTTGTTCATAGAGGAGAACGAGATCTCCTTCGGAGAAAACGTGAGGCTTGACATGTTTGTCGTATTGGGCCTTGACACATTTTTTCTGAGTTTCTATGACTAGGGTAGCATCGTGTCGAGTTTCGTCTAATCACATAAGATACAATAGATGTTCTTCCTTAGTAGAAGTGTTGGGTAGGAGTTCAACAACTAGTTTCAAAGAGGGTATCTCACATTCAATCAGGAGAATGGCTTCCAATCCATAGACTAACTGGAAAGGTGTAAACCCAGTAGCGGACTTGACGGATGTCCGGTAAGCCCACAATGCTGAAAACAACATTGTGTGCCAACTTGTTTTGTGAATCCCTATCATTCGTCGGAGCATAGTTATGAGAACCTTGTTAATTGCTTTGACTTGGCCATTGGCTTGTGGGTAATAGGGCGTTGAGTTTTCATAGTGAAGACCCAACTTTTTAGTAAGTTCGGACATCATGAAGTTTCGAAAGTGGCTACCGTGATTAGTGACGATAGCCTGGGGAACACCAAAACAAGCTATGATGTGATTAAAAATGAATAATGCTGCGGTATTTCCAGTGTTGTCAAATGTCGGCATCGCCTCGACCCATTTTGTAAAGTAATCGACGGCTACAATAATGTATCCATGCCCCCCGGCCGAGTGAGGGTGACATGTCATGAAATCGATGCCCCATTTCGCAAAGGGACCAACAGAGACCACAGGGTGAAGAGGAGCGGGATGTGACCATATCTTGTTATTATAGGTCTGGCAAGCATGGCATTTTTTAACGATGATTATGCAGTCGTTAAATAAAGAAGACCAAAAATACCCTGCTCGTAAGATCTTCTGGGCAATAACATACCCATACATATGACCACCACAGGCTCCAGAATGGCAGTCATTCAGAGCTCTCTCAGTGTCGTCGAATGTGAGGCAGTGTCGAAAAACAGAGTCAATCCCCCGACAATAAAGAGTATCCCCGAGGATAATATATTGATGAGCTTGGTATCGTATTTGACGTCGGTCAGTACTAGACAAAGTTGGCCGAAAAGTATGGGTTTGGAGATATATAATGATATCACCATACCAAAGATCATCAGTGCTGATGAGGAAAAGGGATTCATCGGGTAATGAATCAGCTGCTACATTTTCTGTTTCAGAATAGGGAAAGTCACATATCAACTCGGCAAAAACTAAGGACTTCTTAGACTTGGCACGTTCGAATTCCAAGTCAAACTCCTAGAGTATCACAATCCATTTGGAGTATTTTCCCCCTAGCAATTGACGTGTAAGAATGTGTTGCATAGGGTTGCAGTTAGAAATCACTGTAGTCTTGCGCGAGAGGATGTAGTGCCGAAAGCGTTGGACGGCTTGGACGACAGCCAGGGCCAGTTTTTCGACATGTAAATACTTGATTTCGATCGGCGTTAGACTTCAACTCAAGTAGTAGATAACATGTTCATCGTTAGCATCATCCTCTTGGACGAGAACCATACCAATGGTGTAATCCGAGGCAGCGAGGTAAAGGAAATAATCGCGACTGTAATCGGGGGGAAAGAGAAGTGGAGCACGTGTTAGGGACAATTTCAAAGTCTCGAAAGCATTGTTGGAAATGGTATCCTAGATGAACTCAGACCCCTTTTTTAGGAGTCGTGTAAATCCATGAGTTATCTCAGCATAATTTGGAATAAAACGACGAAGAAAGTTTGCTTTGCCTTGCAAACTTTGTAACTGGCGAAGTGTAGAAGGAGGAGGGAGATTTAGGATCGCCTCAACCTTTAAAGGATCGACCCGGATCCCTTGACGTGAAACGATAAAACCTAGAAGGTGGCTGGAGTCCACACAGAAAACACACTTATGAGGATTCAAACGTATACGATAGAACCGACAGCAGACGAAAATGGCTCGGAGGTGGGTTGGGTGATCGACTCGGTGCATTGAATGAGCAGGTAAATCGTCCAAATATGGTTGAACGATGTGCTTGATATCATGGAAAGCATAAGACATAGCGTGTTGAAAAGTTGCGCCAACATTCTTGGGACCGAAAGGGAGTTTCCGATAGGCAAAAGTGCCCCAAGGACAAATAAAAGCAGTCTTATGTTGATCCTTGGGAACAATGTTGATTTGATTATACCTGGAGAAAACATCCATCAGAGAGAAGATTTCACTTCCGGCGCAATCGTCGACAATCTGATCGATGAAGGGGGTAGCAAAGTTGTCTTTGGGACAAGCTTTGTTGATATTCCTATAATCAACGCATACACAAATTGTGCCTTGTTTCTTGTCGATCGGGACAAGATTGGAAACCCAGTTAGTGAGAGCCACTAGATAAATAAAGCTGGCTTTGAGAAGTTTCTCGCTTGATAGTCGCCGCTTTATGTGGGTGAACTGGACGAAGGCGTTGCCTGACGGGTTTAGCGTCAGGGTATGTTTTGATCTCATGGATCATAATGTCGGGGTCGATATCTGACATTTCTTCGTAGCTCCAAGCGAAAATGTCACGAAACTCTTTGAAAAGGGACGTGTAGGTGACAATCTCGTCAGGGGAACATGAAGCTCCAATATGGACATTTTCGACGATTCCAGGTTTAATGGAGATGTCGAGGGGAATAGTGGGTGAGATATTGCTTAAGTTCCCTTTGGAAAACACATCGTGTGTGGACCCGGGAACGGTTGAGATAACGACAATGGTCGACGGGGTTGATATCCGTTGGTAGTTCTCAATGGTATGTTGCTATAGAAAGAGGATGGAACGATGATGTCCATTGTCCCAAGGGGTGTCCTCCATGATAGACATGATCATCTCGTCAGTGGGAAAAATGACACGGAAAAGATTTGGAGATAACTCACCAAGAGGAGGGGTAGAAGGGGTTTCCGATTGAATGGCCTGATAGGCGGATTCAACCGGAATTAACGAAATTTCGTCACCGTAACGAGGATGATCTCCAGGGTCAGGTACTATCCAGGGGTCGTGAGACGGAGGAAGTTCGTGAATCGAGGTGGAAATCATGTTGATTGAAGCAACGGATGAGAGTGGAACATCAAGCAGTGGAATGGGGAAAGTACCCATTAACGAAGAGTCTTTGAGAAGACCTACATCGACGTTCTCATAACCCGGTGGGGTTTTAACGATGAACGGTACGTTGCCAGTACGGATGTCGGAGTTAAAGAAGGCTAATTGGTCGACGGTGACTACCTTTCCTTGATGTGGGAAACGTACCACATGAAAAAGGGTCGACACAACCGCACACATGGAATCGATCCAGCTGCGGCCAAGCAGAAGATTGTAATCAAGGGGAGCGTCAAAGACTTCGACTTCGACTTGGACCATTTTGCCTTCTAACGTGATGGGCAATGAAGGAAGGACACCGTAGGGCTTAAAACTGGAGCCATTGAAGGCTTTGAGAGTGTTCTGGGATTCGTTCAAGGGGGGAGAGCCAATGACTTTCTAGCAAGTAAGAGACATGACACACGTCGAGGAACCCTCGTCGATAACGGTTCGACAAATGTTTTTGTCAGAGACAATCACTTGAATCTGGAACGCGAGTTGAAGGGGTAACCTTGGAATGTGATCTTCCAAGTCAAAAATTATTAAATTCGTATCCATCGGGTCGATTCCACCGATAGCTTTCAACAGTGCCTTCCGTTGTGTGGGACAACTTTGAAGGACTTCGAGGGCTGACATTGCAGAAGGTGCTTGGTCTAGATCTTCAACAATGCTGTAGTTCTGGGCGGCACGAGCATGAGGATTGAAAGCCGATTTCCAAACGATGCTGTTTGGGGGGGTCGAAGAACTGTGTCGAGGTTCGTTCATTCAAGATGAAGAGGACCGTTGGTAGGTGGAGTCACGAGAGAGGGTTGTACCAATGAAGGATGTAAGTCATCAACCTTCTCTTTAGAGGGAGAATAATCTTTGGCTCGAGTGGTGAGGGAAATGTCGTTTTGCTTCAAATCGCTAGTACACATCAATACATAAGATGTAGTAGAAGGTGAGGGTTGGTCATGAATGACCAACTGAGCCTGTTGTTGAGACGGGAAGGGTTGAGACAAAACAGCCGAAGCAGGTGGTTTTGGGGCTCCTTGAAGGAACTTAGTGACTTCGGCGCATCATGGACAATCCTTCGTGTAGTGATCATCACCACATATAAGACAAGGGTATCGAGGTTTGCGCTTATCCCGATCATCAATAGGTGTAGTCTTGGTTCGCTCTGCTTGAGAAGTATTTTTGTCCTCCTTATTCCTACCCCTTCCCTTTTTGGATTTGTTTTTACCGGCTGGGGTAGATTGAACTGCATTTACCTCAGAAGTCTTGCTGGTGGGAGGGGTAGGAGACAGAGCATTTTGAACATTAGAAGAAGCAGGTTTGGGGTTTGCGCTTGAGGCGGAATGTGGTTGGGCCTGAAAAGTTCCAATCACACCGTTGGCTACATGTGAAGCAGCTGGAGTAGTTGCAGTGGCGGAAGTGGAAGGACGAGGTAAGTCAGGTAGTAAATCATAAAGAGTACCCGTTTGTGAGTAAACGAGATCAAGATATTGAGCACGACTTATGGCCTGCTCTTCCATGACTACTCCACCCATGGCAATGTCACGACCTATGTCATTCACAAATGATTTTGTGAACCATTCTGCCAACAACTGATCGGGGAGTTAGAGTTTAATGAGACGTCGTCTCCGTCGCCACTCATGAATGTGATCAGATATATGAGTGGCTTTGCTCTGTTTGAAAGAACTCAAAATTTCAGTCCCCGTTTCATAACGAATTGGTAACTAGTAGTGTGTGAGGAAAGCCATAGCTAAGGTGTTGAAGTCAGTGAAAAAACCTCGTGGTAGTTCTATATACCACTTCGCAGCAGAACCTGTGAGGGTTCGTTGAAAAAGACGTAAACGAATAGAGTCATCCATTAATGAGTTGGATAAACACTAGAGGTGAAAAGTCATGACGTGATTGTTCGGGTACTCTCTTGCCTTGCCGTCAAATTTAGGGATATCCGATGGTAGTTTGGCGGGTATAGCAGGCCATTGGGGAGAGTGACGAATTGGATCATTTAAGATCCTTAACAAATCCGGAAGATCCAAAGTGGCCAAAAAGGGTAATTGTCGATTCACCTACAGGTACTGGTGGCTTTGGGGAGGAAGTCCCGTTGGCAAACCAGTAGGACCATAAGTAGTCTGCATATAATGTGAAGACCCAGGCAGATTCGGTGGTGATTGAAGAGGATAGTGGCTCATGGGATTGTACCCTAGAACAGGGACGTGAGTTTGAGCAGTCGAGCCCCAAATAGGATTGAACGAACCTGGATATGGTTGGCCCAGACTAGGGGGTATTACAGATGCAGTCATAAACTGCTGCCCCCTAGTCGATTGAGGAGGATGTTGTATCAACTGATTCCAATACTGGGCCAAGAACGGAGGTATGTTTTGTCCATAAGGTGGGGTCGGTCCTCCTATTGAAGGTAGTGTTCCAATTGGGGGCAGTGTTCCAATTGGGATTTGCGTTCCAATAGGAATTTGGCCACGGAGAGGGGGTTGAGTCATGCCACCTTGGTGAAATTGTCCACTGACGGGAATCTGGTAATTTGGTGTGAATGACGGAATAGTGCCACTAGGATTAAAACTTCCAGTAGAAGACAAGGAAGGTTCTCCAAAAGGAAATTGAGGGAGTGTTGGAATAAAACCAGGAAGAGAGTGCCCAGAAGAAGAAGGACCACCAGGAGAGCTGGATGGAGTTTGCAGAGGAGTTGAAATGGAAGCATTCAACGCATGGTATTCGGGCGGTAGTGTCGGGGTGATATTGGGCGTATGCGGTGTGCTGATGGGAGCGAGACTTACCGCAGTAAACCCGGTTTGAACACTCGTAGTATCTATGTGATGGGCCATTTCAATAGGGACGGTAAAGCGATAGGCGGTAGTAAAGGGTACTGTCTCTGGACTAGAGATTTCGGAAATCACAGGTGGGGTGATTTCGGAAATCACAGGTGAGCCTGGACCAAAAAGGTCCTGTCAAAAAACGCCCGTAGACCAAAAAGGATCTTGGTCCCCAGGTCCAGTCAGAGATCCAGAATACAAAACAATTAAGTCGCCAGAAGAGTTTGCTCGCATAAAACGTCTCTCAGAATCAGGGTGAAGTCGAAAGTCCTCTCGAGTATTAGTAATTCGAAAATGTTCGAGAGAGTCAGTTCGTTCCACTTGTGGCGTGGTAACGTCTTGGACTTCACTCTGTTGAGGAGAGCCCTCGGGTGAGCTTGTAGACAGGGGTTAAGAACCTTCCGGATGCTCCGGAGACAAACCCTGCATTCTACGAGAACGACGTGGGGGCTCAATTGTGAACGAGTTACAAACTCACGAAAATAATCTTATGGTCAACTTTGGTAAACAAACAACACGCGCTAGTAAACAAAATCTAGGAAGCAACACCAAGTAAACAAGACCTTCTAATTCCGAAGTCACTAGTTGGTGAGGAAATCCAACGTCGCAACAACGAGACGAGAAGGGGTTGGGCTGGGGTGGAAAAGTTACGTTGATGACCTGCTTAACAGACTTACACCCTGGTGCAAGCTCCCACACATAATCGTGGGTATACCCTCCAAGGAGCCCGAGTGAGTTTGGTCAACGTTGATTCCAGGTACCGTGAAGACTTTCCCCTTCACAGTCACCTCGTGTAAGACCCTAGAAAGATAGGCCGCTAAGGTTACCACCGACAACAATAAAGCCTGGGGGGACAATCGATAGTTCGATCCACACGCAAGGGCAAGGTATCTAGCCCGAAATCAACTCAAAAGGCTTCCACTCATAATTGTGGGTATACCTCTAAGTGATCCCCGTAATACGTGCAATCTCTACACTGATACCAATAAAGTAGGGTGAGTAACTTCGTCAATATCAATGCGACCTCGTGTTTGACCCTTGTGTGAGAAAGGCTTCCCAGGACAGGATGTTGTAAATGGAATTTTGACACTCCCTAACACAAGATGCTATTGTGTGTTTTGTGCTTTGGAGAGTGTATCTCTCTACCTATTCCAAAGCGCTAGCCTAGCTAAATGTTGGTGTAATAGAGCTCTAGAAAATAGTTACTAGTTAAATTTTATGATTGCACAATGTTATTAGGGGTTGTTGTTACTCAAAGGAAGCGGAGATGAAACTGATGTTGTATAAGACTCTGACCCAACGATGCATGAATAATAATGAAATATAGCAATTTTCGTTCAATGAATCCTATGTACGAGAGGGAAAGAGAAGTTTTATGGATCAAACGTGAACTACAATACACAATTTCCTTTAAAATGCAATTACAACAAATCACGTAAGAAATAACAATTCTCTATTGTTTATTTTTCAATAATTTCAACAATTGATTTTCAATACTTTTGAAGACGAAAATGATTTTGAAAGAAAAACGTTTGTTCACTTTTCAAAAAGGACCTACACCATGATGGTGAGAGTGCAGAAAATAAAAAACCAATGAACAAGCAATAGATAAAAAACCCAAATCACTCTTTCAATGGAAACGAAAATAATGAGCAAACCAAACTTGTCTTGTCAATTGCATGAAAAAAGTGATCTTTCACACAATGATAAAGACAAAGAAGCTCAACTTTCAACCGATCACCGGTTCTTAACCAAAGAAGCATACTCAGATTCCAAAATCAGAGAGTATATCTTTGCAGAGAAAAGTCAAGACAAAAATGACAGGAAGAGCCTTTGAAATCCTAAGACTGTTCGTGCACAAAAAACGAAGACAAGAAAACATCAACCAAAGGTCCACAAAGGTCTAGTTAGGCATTCATAATGATCTGGGCAGTTGATCATGCCAAAGTCTTAAAGCAAAAATTGTGAAAAAATGGGTTCGCAGGCTGAGAGTGTTACACAGTGCGAGAATAGGTCATTCTCGTAGGTGAGCTTTGAGTAGAGTGCGAGAAAATCGCACTGAACCTCAAGGAAGGGTGCGAACTCAGTATATTCTCGCAGGCTATTGTGAAGTGCAGTGCGAGAATGTCTGAAACTAATCAAATTTTTGGAAAAAGACACAAAATGTGAAGAGGCCTCTGGACCCAGAGGGTCTATCAGGGTATCCTGAAGACTCAGAGATTGATATGAATGGAGAAAGGTAAGGCAAGAGCAAATGGCCAAGGAAAAATACCAAAAACCACAAAGAAAGCGGGTTATATCCCCATTGGAGTCGCCAATTTTGTTATCGGACTAATCGGTAGGTGCGGACACTAATAGATCTCCCTAGATCCACCTGGATCTAGAACAAAATAGGACAGGACATGACTCTTTCCCTAAGTTTAGACCATTGAATTAGCTAGTAGGAAGGAACAAGTAACATACCTTTGTATCGCTTCCTAGGGTCTCTGTTGCTCCTGCTTCGCTCTGGTGCTCTCGTGAAGTCAAGACCAAGACAACACAAACCAACCAAAGTGAAGATAGCAAAATATATTCAACTGTCAACTTATGTGTATGATCAAGGAATTACACAATAAAGTGAGAATAACTTTATGGGAAAAGGACATGCCACTGTATCATATTAATGGAAAGTAGAAGATTACAACCTGATCGCCTTGATGT
>ML816944.1:38040-75555 GCA_009831015.1 Picea engelmannii
TTTCTTAAGTCAACTTAAAAATACAACTTTTAACTTCTTGACTTTCCCCCCTTCAGTGTGAGACTATGACCTAGTGGGGGTGCCCAGGCCACTGAGTCTCCTCATGACCTCTCTAAGAGGTGGGGGACATTACACCATCAACTAATACCTTGAGTGTTTATGTTATCTTATGTTTCCCCTTTTCTTACTGAGAAGATTTTCACTGCTTTCTCGAGGATCCATGGGTGAATCATCTCAAATGTTTCAACATTGGATTTTAACTCTTGCTAGATACTTTTACCCTCATGGACTTTAGCCCCTTCTTCCCACAAGGTAAGGTACAACCCTTCCTAGTGTAGCCAATCCCAATGCCCAAACAAGGATAAGGGAGATGAAAGGAATATAGATGGAAAATGGTAAGTATGGAGGGAACAGACGATGAATTTTCACAGATCCACCTAGTAGCAACCCATCCTAAAGGGAAATCAACTTAATAGGGCACCATGACACCCTTCCAGGTATGAATGAGGCAAAGAGAATAATTTCCAAGAAAACATCATGAAATGAAGAAGGTTTCAATACAATATATTCAAGTGCTTCAACAATCAAAGTGATACATACCATGGTACCCAGACTCATTACCTCATGGAGAAAGACTCACCACTACTTCAGGACAAGGTTGGTGGTGGATACTGCTACTGGTGATAAGTGGAATGCACTGAAGAAAAGAGGGGCCCTTTGGGACCATGCTCAAGTCATCTATCTCTCGGTATTCCATGTCTAGGACTTATGGGCCTCGAGACATGATCTACTTAGTTATCCCTAGGCTAGGGGATAACAGGTTCCTTTTCTTTGGAAACTGTTGCTTCATGTGTTTCCTTCTTTTTCTTTAACTCGGGACATTGGTTCTTGTAGTGACCATATTTTCGACTGTTGAAGCATTGTATTTTTGACATATCATTTTCTTGATTTGGTTTCTTCCTTGAGCCAAACTTCTTCTTATTCCTGAATTTCTTGAACTTTGTTGTGTAGGTTTGATCATCATCTTTCTTTTGGGATTTAGTTTTTGTGCTAATCCTTGATTCTTCTTGTGCACAATAGGTCCAAAGTTATTCAAATGTAGGATACTCAGTTCTTGTATTCATGCTAGCAGAAAATGCATTCCATGTCTTGGGAAGACCATTAAGTACTATATTTACTAGTTCCTTTTCTGAAATGATTTCCTCAATAGCTTGTAGTTGATCTCTTAACTAAGAGATTCTTACAAAGTATGATGTTATTCTATCATCGTTATTCATCTTCATGTCACAAAGCTCATTCTTCAGGCTCATCACTTGTCCAATATTTATGACTGAGAAGAGGTTGGTTATGGCATCATACATCTTCTTAGATGAGTCAAGATGAGAAATGTAGGGCATCAAATGGTCCTTTACAGATTCCAATATGATGCTCATAACATTGATTTCATTGTCCTTGAATTTCTCCATAACTACAACGTTTTGAGGTTCCTTCTCTTTTCCCGCTTCAAACTGTGGTTCCATGATCTTGCCTTTCACGATATCCAATACTTTATTCTTGGCAAGGATGAGGTCAATCCTTGTCTTCCATGCTCTGAAGTTAGAATCCCCTTCTAACTTGTTTTCTGACTTCATAGAGTAGGTCATGATTGCTTTGACTTAGTCAACCTTTGAATTTGACCAAAAACTCAAACTTGGCGCCTTGGTTTGCTGAGAGTACTAGGAGGTGTGCTAGGATAGGGAACACTAGGTTATCCAATAATTAGGTCAAGCGCTTCACTTAAGGTGCCTCAACGCGAGGGTTAGGATTTCGTTGCTGCAACAAAAACTTTGACTGCAATTGCAACTGAGCAAATCCTCCCAATCTACCTTCCAGTGGTTAGACTGTTCAAAGATAGCGTGGGCCCATAACTTGTTAGAATAATAGGTGTGCTCGTTTCACCATAGAAAATATAGCAATATTGTCACCCAACCATAGGCATAAAGGCCACCCCCGAGCACCTTAAACATGACAGATAGAATAATTCTGGAAGCAAATCCTAGAACCAATAACCAACCAAGGTAGCATAATTCTCTCCAAAGCTAGTGTACCGAGCAGAGAGTCCAAACCATAACCAAGAAGAAAGTCCAATCATAACCAAATACCAAGACACCATTGCGACAGATGTATCTCTCCTCCAGTCATGCACACCACTTTTCCTTATGCAGTTGTGAGAGTGAGTGTGACAAATGAGCTCTAGCGCCCTCTTATTTATAGTCCTCCAAGTGACCTAACTGGGCCGACTTCTACTTCTAGAGGATAATAATTTAATTTAAATTATTATCTTGGGATGACTTGTCTTCTAAGGTTATTTCCTAACCTTCTAGGGTTTCTCTTGCTTCCCAGAATATTCTAGACTCGTCAAAGTTTACACGTAGAGGTTAATACCTCCCACGACTACCATAATATCAACACATCAGTCGGTCAAGTAGTTGACAAGTCTGTTGATTGGACAGTGTTGAATTTTCACTATGCTAGGCTCAAGCATGAGGTTTATTTCATTTAGCATGTACTTGAACCATAAACAAATCCAACTACACCATACACAAGTGCTGCAATAACCAAGATCACAAGAAGAATTACCATGCACAAGATACACAAGATTTATCCTGGTAAACCCTTCTACTCAAGGGAAGAAAACCCAACAATCCTTTGCTATATTCTCAAGAGAAGATCCCCCAACCATAAAACCCTAATTCACACAAGAGGGTGCTCTACAACCTTGAAACTAGCGCCCAAGAGAGGTGCACACTTCAACCTTAAATGTACTTGCTGAAATTATGAAATTACATGTGTGAGTGTGTGTTTCCTCAATGGGGAAATCACTTCTATTTATACTAGACCAAACACAACAATAGGTGTGTCTATTGGCACAACAGGGCCGACCTCAATAACTCAAAAATATAGTTAATTATTACAATAAACCTTAATTATCGTTCACATATGGTGGGGTTGACTTGTACCCTTTACATCATAATTAGGGTTACAAGTAAATCTTACACTTAGACAATATAGAAAGGGATCCACACGTCCACTAGTGCTCAACCACTAGGGACACGTTCACCTGTGCTCATCCACAGGGATGCCATACTCAACAGATCTCTATCTCAATTGAGTCCACAGGAGAATCATCTGGAGTACCGTCTCAAGCCTGACACAACTGAGTCCACAAGAGTACAAAGGCATGAGACCACATCGACTCAACTATCACACAGGGGAAAATGATACACCCATCACATGGTCACACCCAACATTGGGGCATGACTCAACTCAGTCAAGAGGAGAACAATGCACCCTATCACATGGGCACACCCAACACTGGGCTCTCTCACAGGTCGACTCAAATCAGTCACATAGGAGAATGTATCTTGGAGAATGTCACACAACGCTACAATCATCAACACTCCCTCTCAGCTAGGGATGCATTCTCTACTAGGCCAAGTCTCTCACGGAAGTACTCGAACTTCTTCCTGGCAAGCGGTTTGGTGAAGATATATGCAATCTGCTCATGTGTAGGAAGGTACTGCACATGTACTGCTTTCCTCTGCACCTTGTCTCTGATATAATGGTATTTGATCTCAATGTGTTTAGATTTATCATGAAACACATGATTCTCAAACAACTTTACACAGCTCTGGTTATCACAATGAATAATGGTAGAATCCATCTCATGATCAAATAAATCTATAAGGATATTGTGAAGCCACATTGCTTCACGAACTGCCACACTCAATGTTATATACTCTGCTTCTGCGGTACTCAAAGCCACATATCTATGTTTCCTACTGCACCAGGAAACCATGACAGACCCCAAGGTAAAACAACAACCATATGTTCTCTTCCGATCCACTGTGCTCCCTACCTAATCTGCATCAGCATATCCCTGCAATCTCATGTCTACACCAGAGGCATATCTCAGGCCATATCCTACTGTGCCTTGTAGATATCTCAATACATGCTTCGCTCCTATCCAGTGAGTCTGTCTCAACTGACTAAGTACATTCACTGCATAGAATATATCAGGTCTGGTGTTAACCAGATACATCAATGACCCAATCAACTGTCGATATAGATGTGGATCAATCTTGCCTGAATCAGTAGAAGCCTCGTACATTTTATTTAGATCCATCACCATCGGTGTAGGCATGGATTTGCAATCTGTCATACCGAATTTCTTCAATATCTCCACTATATATTTTCCTTGACTCAAGAAAATCTCATCAGTCCTCTGCCATAATTCTAGTCCCAAGAAGTAGTGCATCATACCCATATCCTTCATCTCGAATTCAGAAGTCAATGCACATTTGCATTCAACAATAAGTCTTTTTGAACCGATGAGGAATAAGTCATCAACGTACAAGACCAAGATCAGGAACTCGTCTCCAACAATGTGATAATATAGGTTTGGATCAACAACATTCTTGCTGAAGCCAAAACTCATCAGAAATCCATCCATCTTCTCGTACCAAGCATGAGGTGCCTGTTTTAGTCCATACAAGGCTTTCTTCAACCTGCACACATGATATTTCTGCTCATGTATCACAAATCCATCTGGATGCTCGATGTAAACCTCTTCCTCAATCTCACCATTGAGAAATGTTGTCTTTACATCCATCTGATGTAGATTCCAACCCATGGATGCAACTAGTGCAATGATAGTACTGATGGAAGTATATCAGGCTACAAGAGAAAATGTCTCCTCATAATCAATTCCCTCCACCTATGAAAATCCACTAGCCACAATTCTTGCTTTTTATTTCTTGACACTTCCATCAGTTGCATGCTTGATATTATAGATCCACTTGGAAGTCACTACAGACTTCCCTTCTGGTATCGAAACAATATCCTACACACCATTCTTCATGATGGACTGATACTCTTATGTCATGGCATCTTGCCATACCTACTAACATGTTGCTTCTCCATGACAAGAAGGCTTAGTATCGATGATGTGGCTCATGGATGAAACGTAGCTCGAAAATCTCTGGGGTCTCTTACTCTCTTGGAATGTGCCTCGAGGAGTTGTATTTCCCTCTGCCTTCCACAGAGTTTGTTGAGCCCAAGTAGGCCTTTTATGGCCTACTACAATGTCTCTGGGAATATCAACTGGAGAAACTGGATCAACTGGATCGACTGGATCAATGGATGTCTCCCTATGAACTACCGAAGGGGGAGAAGGTACTTTCTCTTACTTTTTCTCAAATAGTTTGACTCCCTCTAAAGTCTGAAGTATATACATCTTCCTTTTCTTGTGTTGCTAACCTGGAGACATCCCATGTCTTCTCAGGTCCTCTATTGACTCTACGGTACTTTGTTGGCCTCCCGTACTAGGACAATAACCAAGATGGCCTCCCAGAGGGATAAAAATGACAATGGCCTCATGTACTAGGATAATAACCAACCAAGAACATTTGGACTCTGTAATATACCAGAGATAAAAAGTATGCAGAACAGAAATAAAATGCTAGAAATGACATAATAATAGCAATATAACCAGAATAATCACCACAATAATACTGAAATGATATAATAATAACAACAGAAATAACACTTTGATTCTGAGAGCAATGTTCACGGGCCTCTTCAAGGGGGAAACCTCCAGTCGAGAAAAGCTCTATTACAATAATATCCAAGCTAGGGTTCTCATACCCTCGACTCCTATTTATACTAAATATGTCTATCAAAAGAAGCATCTAGAGGAAGATCCTTCTAGAAGTGGAAGCTTCTATTAGGTCTTCTTACATTCGACTTATTCTATTTTATTGCAAGTCCTTATTAATATTGACCTTTATTACATCTGAATATATTATTCTACCTATGTGCGGGTTAGGACCCTAACATGTCCTCCCCCTTAAAAATAGCCTTGTCCTCAAGGATTGAGATGTTGAAATTGCTGGAGAATGGTAGCTGGTTCCCAAGTGGCATCTGTTGGAGTTGTATCTTTCCACTGGATTAACACTTCCTTGATGGTTCTTTACCGCAGGAAACACTCACGCTGGTCCAAAACTGCTTGTGGTTGTAGCCAAATGGATCCTTCTTCGACTAAATCGGGAAGGTTGGTTTGAATTTGGCACTTAGTTCCGATCACCTTCTTTAAGCAGGAAACATGAAAAATAGGATGTAGCTTCAAATGACTGGGAAAAGCTAACTGATAGGCCACCTATCCCACACTCTTGAGAAATGTATAAGGATCATAAAATTTGGGTGCTATCTTTTGACAATGCTCGACCTTGAGGGACTTTTGCTTGTAAGGTTGCAGGCGAAGAAACACATGATCCCCTTCTTCAAATTGACGTTCATAGCGACCTTGATCTGCTTGTTGCTTCATGTGATTCTATGCCATAACCAAATTCTCTTTGAGGGTACGGAGAATAGCCTCTCAAATTGTAAGTGTTTGGTCAATCGCCTGGACCTTCGAGACACCAGGTAAGTATGAGAGAACTGAAGGTGGCTTCTTTCCATATACCACTTCAAAAGGATTCATGCGTGTAGCTGTATGGTATGAAGTGTTGTACCACCATTCAACTAGGGGTAACCATTGAGCCCACTGATTTTTCTTTTCCGAGGCAAAACACCTCAAATATGTTTCCAAGAACTTGTTGACATTTTCTGTTTGACCATTAGTCCGGGGATGATATGCTGTATTGAGATGCAATTGGGTGCCTTTTAGCTTGAACAGGTCTTTCCAAAAATTTCTTGTGAAAGTGGGGTCACGATCAGAAACAATAGAGTGTGGCATGCCATGGAGCTTGAAGACCTGATCCATGAAAATTTGAGCCACCATGGATGCTGTAAACAGGTGTTGAAGAGCGCAGAAATGAGCATACTTGAAAAGGTGATCAACAACCACCATGATGAATGATTTATTTCCTGATTTGGGTAAGCCTATAATAAAATCCATAGAGATTTCCTTCCAACTAGCAGGTGGGATCGGGAGTGGTTGTACTGCGCTCAGAGATTTGACTGTTTCTCCCTTGTTGTGTTGAGACACATCACATTCAGTGACAAAATTACGAATGTCCTGTTTCATACCATCCCAGAAAAAAGAACGTTTGACCCTGTCATAGGTTTTGGTGAACTCGGAGTGCCCCGCTGTCGATGTAGCATGAAGCTCAGAAAGTACCATGGATTTAAGCTTTGATTGTTTACTTAAATACAAATGAATTTTGTATCAAAGCTCATCATGGAGCCAAGAGTACTTAGGGGGAGTTGGAGCCATTCCCGACGAGCAGCTTGGAGCCAATCTGGTACAATGAAGGAAAGAGAAAAAAGGGATCCTTCATCTTCATATTTACGGGAAAGTGCATCCGCAACCACATTTTCTTTGCCTTTCATGTAAATGATCTCATAATCATATCCAAATATCTTAGTTACCCATTTTTGTTGCTCCGGGGAGGAAATGCGTTGTTCCAAAAAATACTTGAGGCTTTGATGGTTTGTCTTAATTTGGAAGCGTTGCCCCAATAGATAGGGGCGCCACAAATCAATGACATGTAGAATAGCCAACATTTTCTTTTCATAGATAGATTTGCCCAGATTTCTTTCAGATAGTTGCTTGCTGGTAAAGGCCAAAGGCCGACCCTCTTGCATAAGGAGAACACCGATTCCTTTCCCTAAAGCATCACATTCCAAGACAAAGTTCTTTGTGAAATCAGGAAGGGCCAGGAATGGAGTGGTGCACATGGCCATCTTCAAGGTTTGAAAATCTTGAGCAATAGCTGGAGTCCAAGTGAAAGAGTTCTTTTTTAGGAGAGCAGTGAGAGGTGCTGCAATCTTTCCGTAATTCTTAACAAACTTGCAATAATAACCTGTTAAGCCCATAAATCCACGCAATCTTTTGAGAGTCTTTAGGTGAGGCCAGTCTTTCATAGCTTCAATCTTTTTAGGATCCACCCTGATGCCATCCTTGCCAACCAGATGACCCAAGTACTCTACTTCTGAGGCACCAAAAGCACATTTAGACTGTTTCAGGAAAAGTTGGTTCTGAGAGAGTAGATGGAGAACTCGATCCACATGAAGAAGATGTTTTTTCCAGGTCTTGCTATAGATGAGGATATCATCAAAGAAAAATAAGACAAAATGACGGAGAAAAGGACGAAAGACATGATTCATGAGGCTTTGGTAGGTGGAGGGGGCATTACACAAACCAAAGGGTATGACCAAAAACTCATAGTGGCCCTCATGAGTTCTAAAGGAAGTCTTGGGAATGTCTTCCTCTTTCATACGTATCTGGTGGTAGCCCGAATGGAGATCAAGTTTAGTAAATAATTGGGCACCACTCAGTTCATCTAGGAGGTCATCAATGACAGGAATGAGAAATTTGTCTTTAATGGTAAGTTTGTTGAGGGCACGGAAGTCAGGACACATTCGCCAAGAACCTTATTTCTTCAAGACCATGACCACAGGAGAAGAGTAGGGGCTTGTACTAGGGCAGATAACACCTACATTAAGGAGTTCCTAGACCATTTTCTCAATTTCATTTTTTTGGGAAAAGGGGTGACGATACAGACGAATATTGGGAGGAAGGCTTCTGGGTACAAAGGGAATGGAATGATCATGAACACCACGTGAAGGAGGGATTCCTTGGGGAGTGGAAAATACCACTTGATGTTTAGAAAGGATGTCTTGGAGGTCTTGCGGCACCAAGGCTGTTTCTGTTGCTTGGATGGCATGGAGTTGAGAAATAACACCAGAATGACCCTTTTTGAGCATCTTTTCCATGCAATGGGAACTACTGATCTTAGGTGAACCGACGGTGATGCCTTGGAACTTATATTGGTGGCCCTCCTGGTCAAATTGCATGGTTAATTCCTTAAAATCCATGAGAATGGGACCCAAAGTCCTTAGCTAGTCTGCACCCAACACAATGTCACACTCGCCCATGTCTATAGAAAACATATGATATTTCAGGTGGTAGTCACCAATTTGGAGACACACATTTTCACATTTCCCTCCACATTTCATGGAGCCACCATTGGCAATCATGATTTGGAAATTATTGATGGCATGGATGTAGCAATGAGTTTCTTGAGAAATGCGGCGATGAATAAAATTATGGGTGCTTCCACTATCAACCATAATGATGACCTTTCGATGCTTGATGCAACCGATTAGCTTGAGGGTTTGGGGAGCGGAGAAGCCAGTGAGAGCATTGAGGGAAATGACTGGTTCTACTTCGGGAGGGTTTGAGGGAGGGGTTATGACGGGGGTTTCAGGTGACTCAGACACAAGGGGAGTTTCAATATCCTCTTTCGAGATATATTCAGAGATGGCCATAAACAACTTTTGTTCCTTACACTTGTGGCCTAGGAAATATTTGTCATCACAATTATAACAAAGGCCTTTGAGTTGGTCTTCAACCATTTCAAATTTGGTCAATTTTTGGATTTTTAGTTGAGCGGAGGGAGTAGTGGGATTTACTGGTTTAGGGCAATGGATAAAGGAGGGTTTCCAGTTTTGATAAGATACAACCTGTTGTGATTTTTTAGATCTTTTAGTAGCCTTCACCCAAATCTGAGGCAGATCCATGAGGACATGGGCTTGAATCTCATCCTTGAGGCTACTGATAAAAAATTCTCGGAAAAAGGCATCGGACATGCCCTCTGTCCGAAAATCTAGGCACTCAAAGGTAGCTATAAAGTCTTCCACTGTTCCTGATTGTTTCAACTTTGTCAAACAACCCAAATGGTTGGTGTCAGTGTCAAAGCGTTCATAAATCTCTGCCACAAAGTGTGTCCAAGCAATATACCCTTGACGAGAAGTTTTTCTCCATTTCCACCATTGCCAACGTTCTTGATATAGATGGAGAACACCATACCAGAGTTTGGCCAAGTCATCTGTAATGCCGTATGAAGAGAAATAATGTTCCATTTGGGTTACCCAACCAGTGGGGTCTGAGCCATAAAATTTGGTCACATCCACCCACGGAAGGCGTAAGTCACATTAAAAGTGATGGTTCTAAAAGTTATGGGAATGAGAGGAATGGTCACCTTCAGTGTAGCAACCATTATGCTACCATACTTCGTGGAAATATAACACTCACTCTCAGATTATAAAACAACATGCATTGAAGCAATGAAACACATTTAGAGCTCAGAGTAAGCATGAGAATTACTGCTATCATAATTTTAAACATGGCATTAGTATAATTCATATGCACAACATAATACATGATAATTATAAGTACACAAACATGCATAAACATAAATTAAAACATCGTCTGGTACTTATCTTGGAAACAATAGTAGTCCCACCAACCAGGTGCAGGCCTTCCATGAACCTCCCAGCCTTAGACCACACTACTCATTAGCTCAATAGTGGGCCACCCCTGAGTTGTGACTAAGCTCCACCCCAAGGCAAGGAATCCTAGTCTAGGCCGAGGTTACATGGAAAACATACAGACACAGGGAAGGAATTCTCTCCCAGGAACTGCTTATGCCCACTACCCATAGACTCTCCTTCCCCACATGTCTGTTCCACCCCAAGAGTATACAAATTCTCTATCACCTAGACAGTCCTTTGGTTGCTAACCTCCCTTGCCTTGGGTTACAACAATAGACCAGACCAGAAGTCTCCAAGCTCTATGGCAGCTACATGATTCCTTCCAGGAGTTCTCTCCTTCCTCTGCGCACTCTCTCACCTAGAAAGAATCGCTCACAGGCCAACAACCTGTTCTTCCAACCTCAATCACCTATCTCACCTAGAGAGAGTATTGTACAACTAGCCAACAAGCCCAATGTAGTCCAGCATTGCGTGGCCACAACAACCAACGGGGAAAATAGACACGGGATTTCCAATAGGTTCAACAATGGCGAATGGTCTCACAAATATGGCTTCAGACAAGACTCCACGTGTAGGCTCGATGCTCAGATAGAGGATGTATTGACTTTCCAGAAATTAACGCAGGCTCTCTCCCAAATCAACACAGACTTTTCACCTGGTTTTAGAATTGCACGAGGTCTCATGCAGAGGTTCGATCAGTTCACGCTCAGACGGTCAGGTAGAATGGAGGAGGAACCCCCTTCACGGCTCATCTCAACCCTTTATTTGCATGGGCCAGGGTTGACATTTTTCACCCATGCAACTACATGCGTTCCTTCCATTTGGAAGTTTCTTGTCCTTCCAAAATAACTTAGGATAAGACGTATTATTCACATGTCGTTTGGAATAATATTAAATTATTATTCCCAAGGCTTAAGCCCCCTAGGATTAATACTTAGCCCCTTTTTCCAACCTTCTAGCCCCTAATCCCTTTCCCTCTCTATGGATGCTTAGTCCCCCATCACTCATTCATCGTGGTCGGTCTGCACGTGGTGGTGTTTATGCATACATACAGGTACAAAAATCAGGCCCTTGGCCTCTAACCCTTAGGTTCTCTGGCCTAACAATCACATAATCCCATTGACTTATATAAACTTGGCTCACCAGCTTATAACACATATTTACAATTCATTTCATACATCAGACTTACACAGGGCTCGATCTTGGGGACACTACAATCCCCCTCCCTTATTTCTGCACTGTCCTCAGTGCAACCCTACACTATCTATGCAAGATTTTCAAAATTTTCAAAAAGATGAGGGTACTCTGCCCGCATAGCATATGCATGCTCCCATGTCACGTCCTCAGGACCATACTAGGTTCAATGGACCTTTACAAGCTCTATAGCTCGATTCCAAAGCTATTTTCTTTTCCTTTCCAATATGCGCACAAGATGCACTTGCATGACACCTTCTGGTTCCACCTGAATCACATTCCAATCGATAACATGATTATCATCAGGTATATATTTTTTAAGCATTGAAACATGAAACACATTATGTACAATCATAGATGCAGGTAATGTAAGCATGTATGCAACTGGCCCAATCCTTTCTAGGATTTCAAATGGCCCACAAAATCTTGCTGCTAACTTGGTGCAACTTCCCATCTTCAGGGAACCCCTGTTAGTTTTCACTTTCAGGAAAACATGGTCACCCACGTTGAATTCTCTGTGGGTTCTATTACTATCAGCGTAACTTTTCTGCCTTTCCTGGGCAACTTTTAGATTCTGTTTAATTCTTATCATTTGGTCTTCCATCTCTTTGAGCAGCTAAGGCCCAACTACTACTCTGTCTGTTGGATTATCCCAACTCACTGGAGTGTTTCACTTTCTTCCATAAATTGCTTCGAATGGGCTCATCTTCAACGATGTATGATACCCATTATTGTAGGTGAATTCTACCAAATGCAGGTAGTCTTCCCACCTTTATGGTTTATCCATCACATAGATTCTCAGCATGTCTTCTATTACTCTATTCACGCTCTCTGTATGTCTGTCAGACTCAGGATGATACACTGTACTAAAGTTCAGATTCGTTCCGAATCCTTTGAGCAGTCCTTTCCAGAAATTCGAGGTGAATTTCGGGTCCCTATCAGACACAATTGTCTTAGGAATTCCATGCAAGAGTGCCACTTCTTTTAAGAAGATATCGACAACATCTGCTACCTTCTGAGTGGTTTTTAGTGGAATAAAATCGACAGCTTTTGTAAGCTTGTCCACCACCACCATGACTGAATCATGTTGCTTGCTTGTTCTGGGCAATCCTGTGATAAAATCCATTGTCACCACTTCCCATTTCCACTCAAGAATGGGTAAAGGCTACATCAAACCTACTAGGTGCCTATGCTCCGCCTTAACTTTCTGGCACTTCATACATCTGGCGACGTATTCAGTGATTTATTTCTTCAGACTCGGCCAAAAGTAATGGCTTTTGACTGCTGCCATAGTCTTTTGATATCTAGGATGTCCATCATAAGTCATGTTATGTATTTCTTTTAGAATTGCCAGCTTCAATTCTTGGACATTGGGCACATACACTCTGTTTTTATACAAAAGTAAGCCATCAGTTCCCAAGGTGTAACTTCCCTAGGTCTGTGGTCTCTCACGCTACAGTAGCTTTGCTACCAAACCTCTGTACTGCAAATCAACATTTGCATCTTCCAAAATTCTGTCCTTAAACTCAATCCTGTACATGCTAATGGCTGTAGCATGTAATTCGTGCACTTTTTTGCTGAGTGCGTCAACCACCTTATTTTCTTTCCCTTTGATATGCTTGATATCAAAGTCATATCCACACAGAAACTCCAACCATCTGATTTTCTTGGCATTTAAAGTCAGCTGATCAAATAAATACTTCAAACCGTTGTGGTCTGTTCTCAATTCAAATCTCCTTCCCATGAGGTAATGTCTCCATTTCCTCACAGTGTGGACGATTGCTACCAGCTCCAAATCGTGAGTGGCATAATTCCTTTCATGCTCTTTTAGATTCCAGGATTCATAACAGATTACAAATCCCTCTTGGCTGAGAACTCCTCCCAGTCCCTCCTTACATGCATCTATGCACACCATGAAATCCATATTTGGATCTGCAATCTTCAGGATTGGAGCACTGGTTAACAACTGCTTCAATCACTGGAAAATGCTCTCACACTCTTCAGTACACTGAAACTTCCTCTCCTTCCTTTGCAAGGAAGTAATAGGGTGAGCTAACTTTGAGAACCTTGCTATAAACCTTTTGTAATAGCCTACCAGACCCATAAAAGATCTAACTTCTGCCACATTCCTTGGCGCTGACCATTCTCGGATGGCCTCAACCTTTTCAGGATCCACAACGATCCATTCTTCCGAAATAATATGTCCCAAGTAATGGATTTTCCTTTGATAAAATGAGCATTTTCTTAGCTTGGCATACAGCTAGTGTTCTCTCAACACTTGTAGAACCATTCTCAAGTGTTGTTCATGCTTTTCCTCTGATTTGGAATGCACTAAGATGTCATCTAGGAAGACTATGACAAACTTGTCTAAATAGTCCCTGAATACACCATTCATTAAGCACATGAAAACAGTAGGTGCGTTTGTCAGTCTAAACAACACCATTGTAAATTCATAATGACCATACCTATTTCTAAATGTGGTCTTGTTGATGTCCTCATCCTTTATTCTTACCTGGTGATATCCCGATCTGAGATCTATCTTTGAAAATATCCTCGCACCCTTCAACTGATCAAAAAGATCATCAATCCTTGGCAGAGGATACTTGTTCTTGACAATTACCTTATTCAACTACCGGAAATCAATGCACAACCTCAAAGTCCCATCTTTCTTCTTCACGAATAGGACCGGGGCACCCCAAGGTGATACACTTGGGTGAATGTACCCCTTCTTCAAAAGATTTTCAAGCTGCAATTGCAACTCTTTCAGCTCTGGCGTACTCATTCTATAAGGAGCCTTCAAAACTGGAGCTGCTCCAGGCATCAAATTTATAGAAAAATCAATGTCCCTTTTCAGAGGTAGTTCAGGTACCTCCTGAAATACGTCTTTGAACTCTGTGAGTACCTCATGGTCTCTAATATTTGAGACTGCATCTCTGGATTCTTCTTCCACACGAGCTTCAAATAGTTGACAACCCTTCCTGTAGCACTTCTTCAGCTGCATGGCTGAGATTTCTCTGATAGCCATCGCTCTGGGAATTCCTTGGACTGTTTTCTGATTTAAATCTTCGTCCAGGCATGTAAACCTCTTGTTGCGACAGTCCAGGAGGGCATGGTGCTGGTCCAACCAAACCATACCAAATAAGAAGTCATAAGAGTTAAAGGCAGAACATTCAATTCAACCTTCGTGCTAAATCCATTCATGTCTATTGAACATGATTTAACCAATCCAGTGACCTTCCTCTTGGTTCCTGTAGCCAACTGCACTAACCAAGACTTTTCATGATTGCTTCTTGATAAACGCAAACTTTCCACCACCCTAGGATCTACATAACTATGGCTAGCCCCTGAATCAATTAAAATAATTAGTGGTCGGTTGTTAATCATACCTTCCACTTCAATCATGTGCGATTGAAATTTTGCTTGCTTGTTGTCCAGGGCTACATAAATTCTTGCATTCTATTGCCCATATCCTCCACTGTCTCAGTTTGCTGAACATTGTGAACGGTTCTCGCTTTATCTTTTCTGTGGGGGCAATCTATGTACCTATGGTTCCCTTTACAGCCCCAACACTCCATAGGTGATGGTCTAGGCATTTTCTCACTCACTTCAGCTTTCCTGGGCTCTCTAAAACATGACTGCCCCTAAGGACTGTTTCTGAAAAAGGGAGGCTTGTTTCCCTTCTGCCTCTGTTCCTTCTTAAACCTCTTCTGGTCATCCCAAGCCTTCTGAAAGGTAAGCTTTTCTCTTTGTTGTTCATACAAGCATTTCACCCTTCTTATTGTTTCTTCCATAGTCTTAGGATCATCATACTAAATCTTATCACCGATGGAAGGTGGCAGTCCACTCAGAAACATATGAATATTGACAGTCTCATATTTGATGAATGGAACATACTTCAGCAGTTCCAAGAAACTTCGTTCATACTCATCAATGGTTATGATGCCTAGCTTGAGTTCGAAGAAATCCTTCATCTTTCTGTCATAATATCTTTTGGTCAGGTATTTCTTCTCAAAATACCTCTTAAACTCCTTCGAAGTGATATCTTTCTCTCTGATGTGCTGCACTTGCACAAACTGATCCCACCACATGGATGCTTTTCCTTTTAGCTGGTACATCACAATTCTTCCTTCTGCATGAGCAGAGTAGTTCTACAGTTGGAAATATTTCTTCATGCCAAGAAACCATGTATCGACATCTTTCTCCTTCCTATGTTCTCCATCAAACCTTGGAGGCTTGATCTTGTTCATCTCCCCTTTCAATTCATCCTTTCCAGATTTTCAGTGTTTTCTGGTAGGGGACGGGCTTGAACTACTGTGTGTTTTCCTGCCAGAATGCTTTGGGGAGAGACGGTAATGTCTGCTACCACTCCTCGATCTTCTTCTCCTCTCAGGGGTTCTGACACTTCTTGATCTGCTTGTGTCACTCTCTTTTTCCAATTTCTTTTCTATTCTTTCTGCACACACAATGTGCAATCAATCTGAAGTTTGTCAGGCCCTTAAACCTTCAAGAAAAGTTACAACATTTATAAGCCAATGTGAGCAAGATAGACGTTTTGAATTCACGAGGTTTTCTGAGCTCTGTCGGCTCTGCAATTTTTGGGACTTCGGGTTTCCGGTACCCGGGAGTTCACTATGCAGTGACTCCTAACTTCTTGTTGCTACAATCCCCGAAATCAAAAATTTTGGTTTCTTTCTCTCTGGGCCCACAACACAGCTATTGCCCTTAAAACATGTTACCGTTCTTCAGTCTTCAATGGCTTCGGGACTTCGGGACTTCAGGTTTCGGGACTTTGGTGGGACTATGTAGTGACTTCCAACTCCTTGTCACTACAATCCCCGAAATCTGAAATTCCAATTTACTTTATTCTCTGGGCCCACAACATAGTTGTCTCTCTTAACCACAGTGGCGCTTGGTACGTTCAGGAGGGTCCATGTCACCTTCGATGACATCATCGGGTCCCACCACTCTCACCTGTCTTCTCGACTCACTGGCACATGGTACACATTCATGCACCGACGCCCATTCTAAGCAAAATCCAACGGTTAGGTCCCCTCTTAGATCTACGACGCAGATATTTTCGGCGTTTCATGCATCGAGAGTCCGTGTATCCCACATCTTGAACTTCCGTTTGTCGAAATCCTGAAATTACGGTTTACTTGTGAACTTGACCCGACGATCAACTCCTTTCCTATAATCTACGGTGTGGATTGTTTCAGGATTTCGGGTTTTTGGTTTCGGAGGTGTTCACCTCCCTCACTTCCCATCTCCCGACTTTGTGAAATTTGAAAGGTTTTCATGACTAACTCGAGCGCGACTCCACTAGATCTAACGATCAAGCCTTCCTCCCAGATCTACAATGTAGATCTTCTCGGGTTTTTGGGAGTTCACATATCGCGATTCCCACGCTCTTGTTCAACTCAAAAGGGTTTTTAACCCCTGCACACACTTTCCATATCTGACGGTCACGAGAGTTCGCCTTCCCCTCCAAACAGATACTAAGGCTCCAACACTTTTGGTGTGGAGTCCTCTCTCCCTGTGGCCATATACCACACTGATTGCAGTTTCACCACATCGCTATACTTCTTGAGCTTGTAAGCACATCAAGTAACTCCTTGACACATCTGGATCATTCTAGGGTCCGAAATCGATCCTCCAGACACAATTCTCCTCAACCCCTTGATCCAAAGACCACTCCACTGGCCCATCTAGGCTCATCGTCGAAACCTTGGATTTGATACCAAATTGTAGCAACCATTCTTCTACCATACTTCATTGAAATATAACACTCACTCTCAGATTATAAAACAACATGCATTTAAGCAATGAAACACATTTAGAGCTCATAGTAAGCATAAGAATTACTGCTATCATAATTTTCAACATGGCATTAGTATTAATTCATATGCACAACAGAATACATGATAATTATAAGTACACAAACATGCAGAAACATAAATTAAAACATTATCTAGTACTTATCTTGGAAACAATAGTAGTTACACCAACTAGGTGCAGGCCTTCCACGAACCTCTCAGCCTTATACCACACTGCTCATCAGCTCAATAGTGGGTCACCCCCGAGCTGGGACTAAGCTCCACCCCAAGGCAAGGAATCCTAGGCTAGGATGAGGTTACAGAGAAAACATATAGACACAAGGAAGGAATTGTCTCCCAGGAACCGCTTATGACCGCTGCCCACAGACTCTCCTTCCCCACATGTCTGTTCCACCCCAAGAGTATACACCTTCTCTATCACCTAGATAGTCCTTAGGCTGCTAACCTCCCTTGCCTTGGGTTACAGCAATAGATCAGACCAGAAGTCTTTGAGCTCTATGGCAGCTACAAGATTCCTTCCAAGAGTTCTCTCCTTCCTCTACGTACTCTCTCACCTAGAGAGAATCGCTCACAGGCCAACAACCTGTTCTTCCAACCTCAATCACCTCTCTCACCTGGAGAGAGTGTTGTAAAACTGGCCAACAAGCCCCACACAGTCCAGCATTGCATGGCCACAACAACCAACAAGGAAAATAGACATGGGCTTTCCAACAGGTTCAACAATGGCAGATGGTCTCACGGATATGGCTTCAGACAAGACTCCACGCATAGGCTCGATGCCCAGATAAAGGATGTCTTGGCTTTCCGGAAATTAACACAGGCTCTCTCTTGAATCAACACAGACTTTTCCCCTGGTTTCAGAATTGCACGAGGTCTCATGCAGAGGTCCGATCAGGTTCATGCTCAGACGGTCGGGTAGAATGGAGGAGGAACCCCCATCACGGCTCATCTCAGCCCTTTATTTGCATGGGTCAGGGTTGACATTTGTCACCCATGAAATTGCATGCATTCCTTCCTTTTGGAAGTTGCTTGTCCTTCCAAAAAAACTTAGGATAAGACGTATTATTCACATGTCATTTGGAATAATATTAAATTATTATTCCCAAGGCTTAATCCCCCTAGGCTTAACACTTAGCCCCTTTTTCCCACCTTCCAGCCCCTAATCCCTTGCCCTCTCTATGGATGCTTAGTCCCCCATCACTCATTCATCGTGGTCGGTCTGCACGTGGCGGTGTTTATATTTTATTAATGTGCTTCATACATACAGGTACAAAAATCAGGCCCTTGGCCTCTAACCCTTAGGATCTCTGGCCTAACAATCAGATAATCCCATCGGCTTATACAAACTTGGCTCACCAGCCTATAACACATATTTACAATTCATTTCATACATCAGACTTACAAAGGGCTCGATCTTGGGGACACTACATTCAGTATGTGGATGTGAGGAAGAGGAAGGGTTATCTGTAGGGATATGCAGTTTGGTGCAGAGTGACGAAAATATAGATTTAAGTTGGATGGTGAGGTCTTGTTTGATTTCCTCCATTGATGAATGCATGGTTGTATTGATGGCGGAAACATTGGCATTGAGTTGTTTCACTTCTTGTTGGGTCTCTATGAGACCATATTGCAAGGTGTTGAAGTGAGCTTCCAAGTCTTGGCTACGGGTATGGGACATGAGGATGGGGGAGATGACAAGGGGTGGGCGGGGTAAAAATTTTGGCTGAAAAATGATATGGATGAATGTGATAAGGGAGAAGAGATGAATCCAATGGAATAGGTCTCAAATAAACCTACTGAGTTATGCTTCAGTCTGAAGAATACTGCAGAGAGGAAATGCCCAAATGATTAACCAGAAATAAATGTATATTTACTTGGCAACCCGAACACAGTTGCACGACAATAGATCTTCTCTGTTTTAATTTTTTTATGTTTCTGTCCCCAAGGGTTAGGTATTCAAGGGTTCTACAGACAAGGGTTTTCCCTGTGCTATAACTCTCTAATATACGTACATGGTCCAACAATAGTACTCATCCCAATATCTCAGGGCACTAACTAAGGAGGATAGACCATACCCTTAGCCATACTACTCGACTACCCAGGTACTAGAGAGTATCTTCCCAAGTGCTGTTCTCAGTGGCACTATAGCAGTCGGGCGACCGATTGGTTTATCTAAATAGGGCTTCAATAAATCTAGGCCGATCCGTACACAGGTGCTGTCTGATGCGATACCACTCAAAGGGGTACCAACAAGGGTTACAAGGGTGGCCAACAGATGTGTTCTTAAGAGCCACTTGTATTTCCTGCGTGTGTGAATCCCTCAACCGCGGGTTTATGTGTGTAATGACAGATCTCTATGGGTTAAAGACGTCGGAATACGTCTCTACCCTGAAAAAGTTTTACCCACAATTTCTGCCAAGGAAAGTGCTCTGATACCACTTGTAATATACCAGATATAAAAAGTATGCAGAACAGAAATAAAATGATAGAAATGGTAGAATAACAACAATATAACCATAATAATCACCACAATAGCACTGAAATGATATAAGAATAACAACAGAAATAACACTTCGATTCTGAGAGCAATGTTCATGAGCCTCTTCGAGGGGTCAACCTCCAGTCGAGCAGAGCTCTATTACAATAATATCCAAGCTAGGGTTCTCATACCCTTGACTCCTATTTATACTAAATATGTCTATCAAAAGAAGCATCTAGAGGAAGATCCTTCTAGAAGCGGAAGCTTCTATTAGGTCTTCTTACATTAGACTTATTCTATTTTATTGCAAGGCCTTATTAATATTGACCTTTATTACATCCGAATATATTGTTCTACCGATGTGTGGGTTAGGACCCTAATAGAATCTCGTACCAGGGATAATGGTCCAAGTCAAGAGGGCTCCCATACCAGGGATAATACCTTTCATTATCAAAATGCAATCAACTACAGGGTAATAATGAAATCAAATAAGGAATGTAGTACAAAAATTACCTTAGTCTACATTCATGCTCAATCTTGCTTTTGGTCCTCTTGTGAAAACTCATAAGAAGAAAGCCTCATCTTTCATGTCTTCATCTTTCTGAGGTGGGTATGGATCAATGTTAACAGTGGAGGCATGTTTCCATCCTCTCGTCCTGGTAGGACAATTTATTGCAAAGTGTCCATACTTGTCACATCTGAAACACTGGATCTTTGATTTGTCTTTTCTATGATCACACCCTGAAGCTGATGAAGTCTTCTCACCTTTGAATGCTTGACTGAAGCTTCTTATATTTCTTCCTCCTTTCTTTGTATGAAAGGCAAGAGCATGATTGTCATCATGAGGGGAGTCTTACACTCCTCTAGCTATAAGTCTTATTTCTTCCTGGGTACAATCTATCCATAGACAATCAAAAGTAGGTAGTTTTTCTCTACCACTAATACTTTGAAGAAATGGTTCCCAATGTCTTGGAAGAGCATTGAGAGTGGTCAAGACAATTTCTCTCTCTGATATGATTTCTCCAATGGCACCTAGTTGATATCTGAAATCTTCATGAAGAAGGTAACTGCAGTGTCATATTTTGTCATCTTGATATTTTGAAGCTGGCCCTTCAATGTAAGAGCTCTGAGGGTGTTGTTACTCTCAAACATATTCTTATATGCTTCATACATATCATGAGTTGTGTTCAAGTTGGCAATATGAGGTAGGATATGATCTCTCACTGAGTAGAGGATTATCTTCCTTTCCTTGACGTCATCTTCCTTCCATTCTTATTTCTCTTCATTGATAGATGTCTATGGTAAAGCCTTTTGTATCACACTCAATAGGTCATCCTCTTCTAGGGTGATCTGTAGTCTTGACTTCCAGGAACTAAAATTGCTTGATCCATCAAGCCTATCTTCCACCAAGGTTCTGTTCCTCATGGTTTGTAGATTCTTCCACAAACCCTTAACAACTAGGCTAGGAAACCTAATGACTAGGATAGGCTAGCAAACTTAGGTTTATTTGGACTTATGAATACAAAAAATAAGCCTTTAAGGTCAGAAGAACACTGGTATGATTGAAAAATCCTTCAATGGGTTGCAGACACCCTAAAACCGAAATTCTGCAGAAAATTTGTGGAACCCTAGAAACCCTAGGGCCAAAAATCCAAAATTATTGTAATTACAATATGAGAGTTGTTGGAGGTGTGATGAAGGAGGCTGTACACTCCTATGCAATTTTTAGCCCCATTGTTTCAGTGGAAGGTGCTGAAACAACCAAAAAGGAGAGGGTCATACCTTTTTTTGGAAACCCTAGGAGGGTCATATGGTTCTGTAGAAGAGAGGACGACTTGCTTAAAGACTTGTGCAATGGCTTCTTCAAGACCTATGCTCTGATACCATGTTGAATTTTCACTATGCTAGGCTCAACCATGAGGTTTATTTCATTTATAATGTACTTGAACCATAAACAAATGGAACTACACCATACACAAGTGCTGCAATAACCAATATCACAAGGAGAATTACCATGCACAAGATACACAAGATTTATCTCGAGAAACCCTTCTACTCAAGGGAAGAAAACCCAACAATCCTTTGCTATATTCTCAAGAGAATATCCCCCAACCATAAAACCCTAATGCACACAAGAGGGTGCTCTACAACCTTGAAACTAGTGCCCAAGAGAGGTGCGCACTTCAACCTTAAATGCACTTGTTGAAATTCTGAAATTACATGTGTGAGTGTGTGTTTCCTCAATGGGGAAATCACTTCTATTTATACTAGACCAGAAACAACAATAGGTGTGTCTATTGGAACAATAGGGCCAACCTCAATAACTCAAAAATATAATTAATTATTACAATAAACCTTAATTATATTTCACATATGGTGGGGCCAACTTGTACCCTTTACATCTAATTAGGGTTATAAGTAAATATTATACTTAAACAATATGGAAAGGGATCCACATGTCCAATAGTGCTCTGCCACTAGGGACACGTCCACCTGTGCTCAGCCACAGGGACATCATACTCAATAGATCTCTATCTCAACTGAGTCGACAAGAGAATCATCTGGAGTACCATCTCAAGCCTGACTCAAATGAGTCCTAAGGAGTACAAAGGCAGGAGACCACATCGACTCAACTCTCACATAGAGGAGAACGATACACCCATCACATGGGCACACCCAACATTGGGGAATGACTCAACTCAGTCTAAAGGAGAATGGTACACCCTATCACATGGGCAGACCCAACACTGGGCTCTCTCACAGGTTGACTTAACTTAGTCACAAAGGAGAACGTATCCTAGAGAATGTCAAACGATGTTGCAATCATCAACAAACAGTCGAATATGATCGGTCAGTGGATCGACCATCCAATAAATTGAATACAAGTTGGACACATGGATGGTCGGGTCAAGCATCATTATCGAGATCGCTAGACAAAGTGGATTTGATGGAGTCAAATCTAACAAACGACGATTATATGTGGACAAGATCCTCCTAGTTTCAAGGAATTTGGTTAGATATTGAAGTTATAAATAGTAGACCCCATAGGTCATTATCATTATGGCGATATCATTGTTGTGTACAAGATGTCCAATATTCATTGTGATTTTTTTTATCACAATGTGTTGTGCTTAAGTGTTGTAATAGTGTTGGACAAACAATTCGAAGAATGAAGAATGAGGGAGCACACAAAAGTGGGAAGGACAACAATTAGGCATGAAAAAGTAGATAGACACAAAAAAAGGGAAGAAAAATAGTCGGGAATGTAAAAGCATCATGCAAGCACAAAGGTACGAAAAGCATGCCTGAACAATGAGTTGTAATCATGAGTTGTCATAGGGTTTAGGGATAGGCGAGTAGGGTTTTGAGCCCTAAATTCTATGTATAATATGTAATGGATTAGGAATGATAGGTTGTTGTTGTTGCTATTAAGAGAATATACTGAGAATGAGAGAGAGTCTATGTCTGAAGGTTTAGGGAGAGTTTTTCAGAGAGAGGCTTGCACTGCAGAGTGGCTAGGAAGGATGGGGAAATATATCATGATATATCTATTGTAAGCGCAATGTGTAAGCCTGAGATGATTGCAAAAAGAATAATATAGAAGCCATTCATTCTGGACGTAGCCCAAGAATTAGGTGAACCACGTCAAATTATGTGTCTGAATGTCTTTTTATGTGATTGTTCATGGATTTTCTATTTATGAATAACTATATCTAGATATGTTTATTAGATGATTGATGCACAATAATGATGAATGTTACAGTGAATAGTTTATGTTGCAATCTGCGTCACAATGGTGTTGCATAAATCAATTTTACTGATTAATCAAGGGAAAAGAGACATAGAATATTGCACACAAGGTAAATAAGAAGGAATGAACATGCTAATGGCCTCACATTCCCTCATCCCTACAAAAAATTGGTTCCAGCAGTCCCAGTAGATACCTCAGGTGAGACTTCACTTTTATGCAAGTGATGTCGAAAGGGACGATATCCAAAGGGTTTTGCTTGTTAGATAACTTGAACCTAGGGTCTTACAAATGTGTGCCAACAAATGGTTCCGTTGTCGGGACCCGAAATTTGTGATTGAGGGAATGTTTTGGAGGTTGACTAAGAAAGAGATCACCGAATGGCTAGAAAGGAAGGAATGATAATTTTCTAGGAAAGAGAATATAAACCCTCATATGAGCGACGAGCAATGGATGCAAATGTATGTGTACACAAAGCTACATGAGATATTCTTTGGTGAATTTCCAATTATATTAACTGAGTGGTTAGAAAGATTAGTGGAGAATATTGGAAGATATTGTACTATAATGTCGAGGAACTGGACTCCTGAGTTGGTAAGACAATTGAATTATGTAAGTAATAAGACTTCTCGTGCTATTGATTTTTGGTTGAACAACATATTGGGGGGTTATATTACAGAATTTGCAATAGATTGTACCCTATCGTACAATGTTTCAAAAAGGGATTTCTTCAAGGGTCCACGCATAAGGTTTATGAAAGCATTAGGTACCTAGATAAAAATGTTGTTCTGTGATAAGTGTGTGAGGACAGTGGAGTCTTGTTGCTAAGGATACTCACACACATAGAAGAATTTGGGGAAGGCCAGAGGATATTCTAAAGGTAGGAAAGAATGAAGAAAGGAATGAATAAGGAAGGGAGGGATTGATGATGCAGAGAAACAAAGGTGTATTAGAAGAAGAATGCGATTTTTTAGCACTGCGTAGTGGAGGAAGATACAAGTGATTGAATACTGGGGCTAGTAAGGGAGATTCACGCAGTGATTTTGAGAGGAGAGAACCCTACACAATAGTCTAGATTGTAGAAAAACCGCACCTAGAAGGACATAAACATAATTCTCATTTCAGTCCTATAATAGAGGAGTCATTGAATCCTACTTAGACTGGGTCCTATGTTGATTCCACAACCATGTGTGTGTCACCTAAATCAAAAGTAACATTTGAGGATTTTTCAAAAGCACTTATAGTTAGCAAGGGAAGTCAAAGTAGCAGTAGTCGGAGCAGTGGAAATAGTGCACTGAGGTAGAGTCAACCAACAATGCCAAGGGGAGGTACTACACAAAACAACATGGCAGGGTTAGAAAACACATTGAGACTTCCTGAGTTCTAGGAAGTTAGGTCAGAGGACCCATAACAACAATATTTGTATGTGAAACAATTTGGGATTCGAAGAATATCTAGGATGAGGCTGTAAAGATTTCACATCTGGAAACAATGTTCAGAGGTCACGCATTAGTCTGGTATATGAAACTGTAGAGTACTGTGCCTACAGGTCAAGCGAGGACTTTAGCATAACTTAGACAAGCATTGTTGAAAGAGTTCAAGAAGCCAAAATCTGAGTCGCATTACATTACAGAGTTGAAGGAAATCAAACAAGTGCAAAATTAATCCACCTGGGACTATGATCAAAGGTTTAAATATTTTATAGGTATACTGACATTTCAAATTCCTAATCAAGAACACCAAGAATGGTTTATTACATGACTACTACCACACATTCGTTGGTCGTTGATTCAACATAAAGTTTCATCGCATCCCAAAGCTTTGGATATTGCAATGAAGATGGAAGCATCCACTGTAAGATATGGGGGGGGATGGAACAAGTCCATATGTAGTTATCTTCCTGTAAGGAGGATGCCCCCTCGAAGAGGCAAGTGAACAGGAGAGGATCCCTTCCATAATAGGATCCATTGCATGGTGTTGCCCTACCTCAAGGGTTTGATAGTAATAAATGAGATTTTGCATATTGTTATTGTATATCTGTTGTGGTGATTTTTTATTCAGTATTTGGTTCTTAACAAATGGTATCATGTCACTTTCTTTGGCAGACATTATGGACAAATATTTTTTGTCTTTGCAGATTTTTTTTTCCAGAGAAGAAAAAAGAGGGCTGTGAAATTCCAGAAATTTTTGGTATATTTCTGTGAAAAAATTGCATAAAAATATTATATATTTTAGTTCCTCTTAGAAAAACACCCAATTTGAAAAAAAAAATAGTCCAAAACGGAGTCCGGGAAGTAAAGATTTTGAAATTTTAAAATCTGTAAATTTTCAGTGTTTTTTCCGCAGACAGCGGCGTGATTTTTTTTTTATTATTTCTGTAGAATATGGAGGCCAAATTTGCCCAAACAAATTACATATCTGAGTTTCTCTCAATATTTCACCCCATTTCAAAAAAAAATTTAGTCGAAACTGAGTCCGGAAAGTGAAGTTATGAGCATTTTAAATTCAACAGTTTTTTAGGGTTTTTTTCCGAAAAACGCCGCGATTTTCTGTAGTAATTTATTGTTCTATTTTTTGGGTTCTTTCATGATAATTGTGGGACCGAAGAGTTCATAGTGTGCTTAGATGTATATTTCCTCTCAAACCCTCAAATAAATTCTACAAATTACTGAAGCATTCAAGTCTTAATTGTATGACACATTGGATGTCAAATTGGATGGCCTCACAAACTACCTCAATGATAGTTTTTGTAGTATTCAAGATTCATTGGATAACATGCAAGAGAGATTTATTATGGAAGACATAAGGGATGAATATAATCAATAAATATATGTTTGGTATGATTTGGGGGTCGATTGTGATGATTGGTATATGAATAGTTGTCGTTTATGGGATGACAACCACTTCCAGATTTTATTTGATGACTCTACTCCACCTTCTGTAGAGAACATCAATGTATCACATCAAGAGCTAGTTACCATCATCCCTCTTGCATATTCTACAATGGTATTGTTCCTTCCAGATTCATCTTTGATCATCTTCCACTATGTGGATGGATATTCTTATTTGGATCCACATGATAGATGTCAGTATTGGGAGCATCATTTTCAGTTGGTTATTGGGTGCCGATATCTTCCATGTGGGATTAACATGAGCAATTAGACATGGGACCCTGGTTTACAATGGCGGTTAGATTACTTCATCATGGTGGCTACCATTTATCAATGAGACCCTAGTTATCTAGTCTACTTCAACACTATGGTCCACACTTATCCATGGGACCCTGGTATATGGTTGTACATCAAGCGTTGAAGACAACGCTTTCATAAGGGGGATGGAATGTAAGGTAGCTAGAGTGGTAGTGGGGGGGCCCAGAGGGCCCATAGTGATAATAGTGGTGGCCATTCAATGTAAGGTGGACTAGATCCACTATATTATTAAATAAGGTCCAATATGATAGTTAGATATAATAAATGGGTAGTTAGATATAATAAATGTAAGAGGACTTCTTAGAAGGTTCTACTTCTAGAAGATTCCTCCTCTAGAATGTTCTTAGGTGACGATAGCACTATATAAAGGGGTTCAAACAATGTAATGGGACATGAAGAAAATTATTTTATTGTGAGTTGTAGCTCAATAGGAGGATGCCCCCTCGAAGAGGCAAGTGAATAAGAGATGATCCCTTCCATAATAGGATCCATTGTATGGTGTTTCCCTACCTCAAGGGTTTTCTCTATATTCTTATGTTCATGTTATGGTGAATGGTTTGGTTTATTATTGGTTATTTCTAAAGTGTATTTGCAGATATGGTATAGGTTCTTAACAAGTGGTACCAGAGCACTTTCCTTGGCAGACATTGTGGACAAATATTTTTTATTTTTGCATTTTTTTTTTCGGAGAAGAAAAAAACAGGGTCGCGACATTGCATAATTTTTCGGTATATTTCTGTGCCAAATTTGTAGAAACAAGTTGCAGATATAAGTTACTCTTAGAAAAACACCCAATTTGAAAAAACAAATCGTCCGAAATGGAGTCAGGGAAGTCAAGATATTGAAGTTTTAAAATCTGCAATTTTTCAAGGTTTTTTCTACGGACGACGGCGTGATTTTTTTATTTATTTATGTAGCATCTGGAGGCTGAATTTTCCCCAAAAAATTATAGATATGAGTTCCTCTCACAATTTCACCCAATTTAAAAAACAAATAAGCCGAAACGGAGTCCGGAAAGTGAGGTTATGATCATTTTAAAATCAACATTTTTTTAGGGTTTTTCCGGAAAATGCCGCGATTTTCTGCAGTAATTTATTGTTCTATTTTTTGGGTTTTTTTGTGATGGCGACAGGACTGTAGAGTTCATAAATTTTCATAGGGTGCTAAGATGGCTATTTCTTCTCAAACCCTCAAATAAATTCTACAGATTATTGAAGAATTCAAATCCAATTGTATGACACATTGGATGCTATATTGCATGTCCTTGCAGATGGTCTCAATTATATTTTTCGTAATATTCAAAATTCATTGGATATCATGTAGGAAAGATTTCTTATGGAGGACATCAGAGATGAATATAATCAATAAATATATGCTTGGTATAATTTTGAGGCCGATTGTGATGATTGGTTTATGGATAGTTGTCATTTTTGGGATGACAACCACTTTCATATTTTATTTGATGACTCTAATCCACCTTCTGTAGAGAGCATCGATGTGACAAATCAGGAGTCACTGATTATTATCAGTGTCCATCCTGCATATTCTATAGTGGTATTATTCCTTCCAGATTCTGCTACGACCCTTTTCCACTATGTGGATGGATCTTCGTATTTGGATCCACATGACAAGTGTTAATCTTTGGAGCATCATTTTGAGTTGGTTATTGGGTTCCAAAATCTTCCATGGGGTGTTCACATGAGCACTTGGACATGGGACCCGGGCTTACAATGGTGGTTGGACTACTTCAACATGGTGGCTTTCCTTTCTACATGGGACCTTGGTTCTACAGTCTTCTTCAGTATTATGGTCCACAATTATCCATGGGACCCTGGAATATGGTTGTACATCAAGCATTGAGGAAAATGCTTTCATAAGGGGAATGTAATGTTAGGTAGCTAGAGAGATAGTAGTGGGGGCCCAAAGGGCCCATAGTGATAATAGTGGATGCCATTCAATGTAAGGTGGACTATGTCCACTATATTATTAAATAAGGCCCACTATGGTAGTTAGATATAATAAATGTAAGAGGATTTCTTAGAAGGTTCTACTTCTAAAAGATTCCTCCTCTAGAATGTTCTTAGGTGATGATAGCACTATATAAATAGGTTCAAGCAATGTAATGGGATATGAAGAAAAGTATTGTATTTGGAGATGAATCTCATTAGGAGGATGCCCCCTCGAAGATGAAAGTGAACAGGAGAGGATCCCTTCCATAATAGAATCCATCGTATGGTGTTGCCGTACCTCAAGGGTTTGATAATAATAAAAGAGATTTTGCATATTGTTCTTGTATATTTGTTGTGATGCTTTTGTATTTAGTCTTTGGTTCTTAACACTGCCTTAACAATTCAATTAGCAGAGCTTACAAAAGGGAAGGAGAAGCTGGAACAAGTCTGGTGTACCAAGTGTAGGACTGAAAGCCACCATAAGGATGAATGCCCCACTTTTGTGCAATATTTGCTGACTGGAGCATCGAATCCATTACCATGAGGGGGATACTGTGAAATATGTAATAAATAAGGACATCATCTACATGACTGCCTATTACTACAGAAATACCATAGTAAGCCAAGGAATCTATTTTGTAACTTTTACAAGTCAGTTAGACACGAAGAGAAGGATTGTTGTGCATCGAGCTGATGAGAGAGTGCAATTAAGATATGTATAGGATTAAAGAGGAAAATACTATGAAAAAAGGAGTTGGTACACAATATAACAATCAAAGAACCTTTAATCCAGGAAACCGAGGAAGATTTGGTAGAGGCCGAGGTAGAGATAATTTTGGCAGAGGAGGTAGAGGCCCAATAATCTGCTACAATTGTAATCAACCAGGACACTTAGCTCATGACTACTCGAATCCTTGTACAACCTACACATATTGTAAAGCACTGGATCATGCGACATGATATTGTCCTCAACTACTCATTAAATGGAAAACAAGAGGGAATTATAACCATAACCCAAATCAGAACGTACAAAAGATATCAGTTGAGAAATGCAATGAAGGGCCTAAAATAGCAGTTGTCACATGCAGGAGGAGCTAGAACATGGTCTGATGCGATGAATGGGGGGAGGTAGGTTGAGCAATGGGTGAGGAAATGAAAAGGACCTATGCCACCATTTGACTCTCAACAAGAAAATGAGACATATCATAGGGAAAGAAAAGAGATACTAGGACCAGATTGTGTAGCATCAACATCATCTGCGCCTCTTGTCTGTGATCATCCTATACCAGAAAAACCACTTGAGAAGGTAAGTACTCTAAGAGAGTTTCTGAGAAGTTATGTAGAATTGATGAAAGATGAAACTGCGATGAATGAATTATGTGAAATGATTTATCATTTCACATAAGGGAAATTATTATTACACAAAGGGTAGTGAGTCAGGTATTGCGCAAAAAGAGGACCAACGAAGAGTTCAGATTAAGTGCGCAGATTGTGGAATATGATGTGGATAGTGTTATTTTAGACTTGGGTTTTGATGTGAATGTATTACTAAAGAAAACATGGGAAATTATGGGGAAACCCAAGTTGGTTTGGTATCCTGTCTAGTTAAGATTGGAAAACCAACATAAGATAGTACCAATTGGATGATTGACAGGAGTACCTGTAAATATAGATGGCGTGCACAATACAACTGATTTTTAAGTCATTAAGATCATGGATGATAATCATCCATATCCAACACTGATAGGACTTTAATGGACCTTTGACAATCATGCGATCACTAATCTAAAGAAGAGGCAAATGATCTTTGAAGTAGGGTACTTGAAGGTTACTGCACCATTGGATCCTATAGAAGAAAATAGGTACATAGAGCTAGCAAAAGGGAATGAAATTGACAATTTGTATAACATGACTACGTGAATGAATGATTATGTTAATCCCACTATAGATGGTTCACTAAATTGGTGAAGCATTAGCTCATGTGCATTATATTCAAAGGAAGGTATGGAACATTGGAAACAGAGGATGCATGAAGTATCAACTAGATGATGTGCCTGAATTACTCGATCGTTGCATTGGATTGGAACATAACTATGTGATCCGCCCAAGTATGATGGTTTGATTGACATATAATATTTTGTAAAGGTGTTTGAATTTCAAGTACCCGAACAACAAAGGTTGTTGGCATTAGATGTTTTCTTGAAGGCCACTCCAGCTAGATGGTGGGATGCACACAAAGAAGGAATAGAAGACTGGAAGCATTGTAGAACATTGATGCAAGTTAGATTTGGTATCGAGGTTGAGTATACTACACAAAATTATATAGGAGTAGGTGATCCAATAGATCATGTTGAGAAGTGCAGAAACATATGGAGTTCGATCTTGAAGAAGGAATGGACACACAGGTTCATACATACACTAGATACGATCCCCAAGAACTGGTACCTGGAACTAGAAATGTGTAAATAAACAACAAATTGGGACCAACTGATTCAAAGGTTTAAGCTAACATTTATGTTTTAACATGGGTCTCCATTACTAGATGTAGCGTTGTAGGTCATTAGAAACAATATTTTTTTAGAAGAAGGGCCGATGGAGGTAGTATTTGTGTGTAGTGTGCACAAAACTTCTGTGATTGTTCATGAATTATTGGAATGTTGTAATGTTGCTAAGGAAGAGAAAGACGAGGAACACCCAAGGAATATACAAGTACCTGAAACTGAGGGGGAAGACACAATAGAAGGACCAAAGCTTGAATCTGTTGCATATCCACAACCATTAAGGACACATAAGGTAAATATTGGGACTGTTATCCCCATTTTGTGGGACAACTACGGAGACGATGTCTCGAGGCCCTCAGGTTGCATATATGGAGTTTCGAGAGACCACATGACTAGTAGTGTCCACTTACACATATGGAAGCCCGCTCTATCACCACAGTTTGGATCCATCGTCAGCGCATCCACCACACCTTCTAGCTTCTGGAAGGCACATGGGTCTTTCTCAATGCGGTACACCTTAGGTATTGTGGCAGGTAATCAACCTAATATTTTAGGCATTTAAGCATGTCGTATTGAAGTTGTTTTTTATTATAGAATGCTTGCTTGGACATTATGCTTTTGACCCTGTTTCACCTTGGTGAGTGTCATCAATTTCCTATTAAGTGGCCAACTTTTGGGGAAGGGGTGCAACTGGGGTCCCTTGAAGGGTCATCGTACCATTCCCAACCATACTTATCACTTTCCTCTCATTGTGTTCCCATCACATTGCCCTCTTCTAGTCCCTTTGACTTTAGTGACCCAAGAAGGGCATGTACCTCATTTCATGGGAAGAAGGGGCTGAAGGTCCAGGGGGATGGTGGCTGGAAAAAGATAAAATCTTGAAATATAAACCTTCTAGATGCTCTCCCAGATAGGTCTTGAGAATGATGAATTGCTTCTCTCAAAAGAATTGAAGGCTTGCAAAAGATCAAACACATAATAAATATCCCACTTGAATGAAATACTAACACTAGTGCATTATAACGCTTTGATGGTTACCCCTATGGAACTTTGTGGACCTCTTATTTCAAGGGACATTGTGTTACTACCCCCCAGATAATAGATTCACTATTGGAAGTGCACATGTGTTTGGATCATTAATTAATTAATAAATGAAAATAAATGGGCTTGAAAAATGTTGCATTGAAGACGAAGGTGCAACACACCCTCTACAAAGGCACCCATAAATGAGATAATACAAACCCTTGTATGTCATGAAACCCATTGACCTATGAATTCTAACCCCCTATCCACCTCCTCATCCACTACATGACCTTGAAGGGGAATCATTGGGAGAATCCCCTACTTGAGGGTTTTGGTCTATCTAATAGGAATTTTATGACACCCCTCCCATAACTAAACTTGGTCAATTGTATAGGGTCTTTGAGCACATATTTAGGTTCCTTGTTTATTAGATGTGGTTTTCACTTTCCATGATATTTTGACTTGAGATCCTTGGAGGGTGTGCCCATTTGTTTTGTAGGACCTTGTTTGGTGGACAATTTTGAAGGAACAAGCCTAGATTGAGCTTCCATGGGGATTGAAACCCACAAGTTGGATGCCAAGGGTCCACATGCTAGATCATGATGACTTGGATTTGGAATCCTAGAAGACACCTTGGAGGAACTTTCCTAGCCCTGACATGCCAAACAAATTCCCTAGGAGAGGAAAAACGTCACTCTTTGGGGCTTGACGTCACCTACGGCTAGGGTTAGTGGTGATGGAGTTGTTTCTCATTGAAACTTGGCATGATTTTATTGAAGGATGCATGGATTGAACTTGGCGCATGAAGAGGAGGCTCTAGGAGCCCCAACAACCTCCACCTTTTTCTCCAACGACTTGGAAAAGTGTCAAAACTTCTCCTTAAAGGGGTGACGCCATCTTATTTTAGGGTTTCTAGTGTGCAAAAGTTTAAATTAAATATTATTATTTGTGTAAAGGGGTAATATAAGGGTTGTTTACCCCTTATATTATGTTTTACCCTAACCAAGTGGAAAAAATATGTTTTAAAATTTTTGTATAAATAGATATCATGTGAATCTCACTTCATAACATAACTCTCCCATTGTGAGAAGTACTTGGATGAAATTTACTCCCTCTTGTGAATTTTTTTTATCTCTCTCTCTCTCTCTTGCAAATGTCTTTTTGGTTTTATCTCTTGGTGAATGGATGAAGTGAGGTGATGTGCACCTCTTCAAGACTTGTTCTTTTTCTCTTGGATGGTAATTTGCATGGTGAACTATGGTTTGATATCTCTTTTCTTGGAATTGGTAAGGAAAAATATGCATATGTTAGTTCTTTCTTCCTCATTCTTGGTAATTGTTGGTCAAAACCCTAGGAGGAGTATGTTGGATACACCCTCTATTTATGCTTCATCTTGTTGCTAAGGTTATAAGTCATTCTCGAACAAGGGTTGCTAGGATAAGTACAAGTGTGTACACCCTCCTAGATTTACCCTAGGCTGGTTGGAATACCCTAGGGAGTAAGAGGATTTACACCCCTAGGGATCTTTTTGATCTAACTTGTGTTTTAAAGACCCTATTAACCCAATTTTAAAAGGCACTAATCTGATTTTTTGCATTGGAGAAATAAATTATTTGCCTCGGTAAACATGATTTAATGAGATACTAATCTTGTTTTAGTTGGATAATTTTCTGCATATTAAGGGCTTGTCGACCACTAGGGAATCTTTATTGGCCTAGTCTTCTTAGAGTTATAGTTAATTAAAATCTACAGCCATTAGGGCTACAACAAAATCTCTCTTTACTCACTTGTACCTTGTTTTTCAACCGTCAGAATTTGCTAAAAGTTTGCCACGATAATCTACTAAGCCTAACACATCTTTTGGGTGGAATCTTTGTAATTTTTGGTGGTTGGATTTACTACTGTAACAACTTGTTTTCTACATCCATAAGGCTGCAAAATATCTCTACAAACACTCTTTATTACAACCTTGTTTCAATGTTAAAGTCTTATGCTCTCATACTTGAGTATTACTAGTGTTTATCTAGCTTATCTCTTGCATCATTTGTTGCACTTTTAGCAATTGTTTATGTAGTTTTTGTTGGATTACTAAGAGGGGGGGTGAATCAGTAATAGAGCAATCTAATCCTTTTTAACCATATAATACAAATTTTATATCAATGAAGCATTATCATCCAATAACTGCAGAGTAAACAAGCAATGAACAAATGAACAAACATACACATACACAGTACAACAGTGTTTTATGTGGAAACCCAAATCAGGAGAAAACCACATAATGATTTTTCTTATATGTCTTGAAGAATTACATTCATTTGAAGCACCAACTTCCTTTGTTTTCCAGCTGCAACTGGAAGGAGGCTCCAACCCCCTAGTTTCTTAGGCTACAACCTGAGGGAAGCTCCAACTTCCCAATTCTCTGGCTACAACCAGAAGGAGGCTACAACCCCCTATGTTCTCTGATTATAACCAGAAGGTGGCTACAACCACCTGTCCTTGCCCTATCCTGCCACCCTGAAGTAGAAGTAGAATGATGGAACCACTGTAAACTTGTCACTGTGAGATATACCGCAGCAAACCTATACCAATAAATCTGAACCATGCACCAACCTGTACCATATAACCAATAATCAACCTATACCATAAACAAGTGCATCCAACCATGTACCAAGTTTGTACCAATCATATCACTCATTTTCCCCCTGGAACCATGCCTCTATCTTCTGTATCTGATAAATTTGCCTCTGTCCTCTGCATCTGATAAATCTGCTCCCTCTGGAACCATGCCTCTATCCTCTGCATCTGATAAATCTCTCCCCCTTTGTCATCAATGACAAAGGTATCTTTCCATCCAGGGATGTTCCCCCTAACTGAACTGTCCTCTTATGGTGCTTCCTCATGTACATCTAAGTCATATAAGATAAGCATTCAAAAAAAATTCATTTTGGAGTAGAAATAACTCTAAGTCCTTGGCGAAGATATTCAAAGGTTTCCCATGGAAGTGGTTTTGTAAAGATGTCTGCCACTTGTTCTTTTGTGCCCACATACTCAAATGTGATGTTCTTTTCTACAACCTGTTACTGTAGAAAGTGATACTTGATTGGAATGTGCTTCGTCTTGGAGTGCATCACCGAGTTTTTTGAGATACTGATGGCACTTGTATTATCACAATATATTGGAATGGGCTCATTATACTCAACCTGTATATCTTTCAAAGTTTGTTTCATCCAAAGAACCTATGTACAACATGTTGCTGCTGCAATATACTCTGCCTTGACTGTAGATAGAGATATTGCTGATTGTTTCTTGCTTAGCCATGATACCAAACACTCACCTAATTAGAACGCTCCTCCAATGGTGCTTTGTCGCTCATCAATACAACCTACCCAATCTGCATCTATGTAGGCAATAAGTGATAGATTTTTTTCCTTTTGGATACCATAATCCAAACTCTTCTGTTCCTTTGAGATATCTGAAAATCCTCTTTACTAATAATGCATGTGATTCCTTTGGTGGTGCTTGAAATCATGCCACCTGTCCAACTGATTGCATTAAATCTAGTCTGGATGCTGTCACATATAGTAGGCTACCAATCATTGACCTGTATTTCCTCTGATCTATAGACTTCGAATCATCATCTTTGCTCAACTTAAAACTGGTTTGCATGGGAGTGATAACTGGTTTGCAATCTTCCTTTCCAAACCTCTTTAGCATTTATCTGATATACGTGGTTTGAGAAATAAAAATTCCTTGGTTTCTTTGACGTATTTGAAGTCCCAGAAAGAAGGATAGTTCTCCAAGTAACGACATTTCAAATTCATTCTGCATGTCTTTTGAAAATTTCTCGCTTAACCTGTCATCATCACTACCAAAAATAATATCATCAACATAAACTTCAATTAATAAAATATTTCCTTGACTTACCTTGATGTAGAGGTTGTTGTCTGCACTTCCTTTTCTGAACCCTTCCTGTTGCAGATACTTATCCAGTCGGGAGTACCATGCTCTAGGAGCCTGTTTTGGACCATACAAGGCCTTCTTTAATTTACATACATATTCTGTGTTCTCTGAAAACTGAAATCCATCTGGTTGTTCAATGTAGACTTCTTCTTCAAGTTTCCCATTTAGAAAAGTTGATTTTACGTCCATCTGATATACTTTAACATTTTTGGAGCATGCCTAAGCTAAAAGTAAATAAATTGCTTCCATTCTAGCAACTGAGGCAAATGTCTCTTCAAAGTTGATTCCTTCAATATGTGCATATCCTTTACATACCAATATAGCTTTGTTCCTTGTAACCTGCCCATCTTCATTCAATTTATTCCTGAAAACCCATTTTGTGCCCATCACATTCTTATTCTTTGGTCTTGGAACCAATTCTCAAGTGTCATTTTTCTCTATTTGATCAAATTCTTCATCTATGGCCTTATTCCAAAATTCATCCTTGCTGGCTTCTTCAAAACAATTTGGTTCAATTGTAGATAAGAGTGCTAGGTGTGTTTGTTCTGGTGAATGGATTTTTCTTCTAGTCTCAACTCCAACATCTTTGTTTCTAATAATCTGATATGAAGGATGATTCTTCTGTACTCATTTTCTAAGTGTTTTTGGAGATAATTTCTGAACTTGCTCTTTTGCTTCTGTTGGATTCTCTTCATCTTCATTTTCCTCTTCTACTTATTTTTCATCTTCTTCTTTGAAAAGTTGTTCCATTGATTTGTTTTCTTCTTCCTTTGATTTTGGTCTGCCTGTTTCATCAATTGTTACATTGATGCTTTCCACAACTTTGTTCAATATTAGATTGTAACACTTGTATGCTTTCCTTGTACTTGAGTAACCAACAAGTATTCCTTTGTCCACACGAGAGTCAAATTTTCCCATTCTGCCATCTTCTCTTTTGATGTAGCATTTGCTTCCAAAAACTCTAAAGTGCTTCACATTTGTTGGTCTTCCTTTCCATAGCTCGTAGGGAGTTTTATCAGTGTTGTTTCTGAGCATTAATCTGTTTTGAATGTGAATTGTTGTATGCACTGCCTGTGTCCAAAATATATCTGTCAATTTGGAATCCATTAGCATTGTTCGAGGCATTTATTTTACTGTCTTGTTCTTTCTTTCAACAATTCCATTCTATTGAGGTGTCCTAGCAACGAAGAATTGCCTTTTTATTCCATGACTGCTATAGTAGTCCATAAATTCCTTTGAAGTGAACTCTCCTCCATTATCAGATCTCAAACATTTGATTCTTGAATCCATCTCATTTTCAA
>ML816944.1:125625-137384 GCA_009831015.1 Picea engelmannii
AACCCTAGTGTGCAGAGAAAGAATCCTAGCCGTTGATCTCGGCAGGACACGTGTCGAGCGTCCTGGAAGGCATCGGGATTTCTCTCATCGGAGATTTGGGGAGTGTAGAACCTTTGCTTTAGGAAATCGCGATCCGCGATTTCCTGATTGGATCTCAGCCGTCCAACAACAGGGACACATGGCAGCAGATCCCGGAGAGTCGGAGTTCGTGGTATCGGAATTTCCTGAGTCGCGCAACTTGTGCACAAAGGAATCGCGATACGCGATTTTCCGACGAGACCTGAATCGTCCATTTGAGGGACAGGTGTCAGGAATTGAACGAAAGTCGCAGATCGGAAAATCGAAGTTCTCAAGGTCATGAGAACTAGGACATCATAGGTCCCGAAACCCCGATAAGATCTGAGCCGTTCAATAGCAGATACAGGTGGCAAAGGATCGGGCGCTGTCGGAGTTTTCGATGGTAAGGAAATCGTGCGACAGGAAATCGCGATCCGCGATTTCCCGATAATATCTGAGCCGTTCAAATAGCAGAGACACGTGGCAAAGGATCCTGGAAGGTCGGAGTTCGGCAAATCGGGAATCGGCGTATCGGGGATTTCAAGGGCATGGAACACTTGCATTACGAAACCACGATATGTGAAATCCCGATACCATCATAAGCCGTTGATTTAAAGGACACGTGTCAAAGCAACAGGAGAGAATCGGGGATCGGGATATCGCGAGTCCCGGGTATATGTGTTTTGTGTCATCGCAAATGCCGAAACCCCGATGTAAGGTTATACGGCTATAGTCATATGGCCAGTGGTCACATGAACCATGGTATAACCAAGGGGGCTAGTTAGCGTAAAGACGCGTCGAGAGTCCAGGGGACTTGTGCGCCACGACATTGAAAGGCGCCAAGCCCTGATAGGATTTAAGACTGTGGTCCTGTGGACGTTGTGGTCATATTGACCAGGACTTATCCGAATAGCCAATACGCTATGAACACATCAAATATTGGTGTTGTAGTTGTCAAGACATCGCGAGTGTCAAAACCCCGATAGAAGGAACCCCGAATCCTGGTATAAAGTCAAGGATTGGCATTTCACTAATACGGGTTTGTGGAGATTTCTCCTGTACGAGAGATTAACCCAATTTTTTTTTAATTATGGTAGTGTGTGTGTTACACCAAAGGACCATGTACGAAGCTGTGAAGAGGCCTGGAGTGACATTACTTGAGAACAATGGGCACACAAATTCATTAACACGCTAGACATGACCCCTAATAACTGGTACCTTCAAGCAGAACTACGCCTTATCACCACCAATTAGGAAGGTATGCTTCAGAACTTTGTAACCACATTTTAATTTGAAAGTGAATTTCCCTCAGTAGATCAAGCATTAAATATTGTGAGGCAGAAAGTATTTAAAGAGTCATCTAGCCTCCCTTTGGAGAAAGAAGAGGAAGAATGGACTACACCATTCCAGAAATTACAAGGATGTTAAAACATTAATGCTGATGAAGATGATGATCTGAGGAAGGTAAACATTGCTGAGACAGAAGGCCACAAGGATGTGGAAGGACCAGGAGTTGAACTACCATTCATTGGACAACCGATTAAGATAAAGAAAGTCAATATTGGGACATAGGAGACACCGAAGCTTGCCAATGTCAGAGATTACTGGGATGCTGCTACCATCGACAAAATTACAGAATTATTGCACGAGTATCATGACTTATTTTCGACCAATTTCACTGATATGAAGGGTATCAAAGGACCTATGGGAGAAATGAGAATACCTTTGAAACCAGGTGCGAAGCTAGTCAAGCAAAGACCCTACAGATTGAACCCGAAATATAAGGAAACCGTGAATATTGAGCTCGACAGAATGCTGGAAGTAGGGATTATTGAACCTGTCGAAGAGTCAGAGTGGATCAACCCTATAGTAGTACAAGAAAAGAAGATGAGCGATATCAAAATATGTGTGGACCTCAGAAAGTTGAACGATGTTTGTTTACATGAACCCTTCCCTACACCATTCACAAATGAAGTATTAGACAATGTGGGAGGCCAGGAGGTATATTCTTTGACGAGTTTTCAGGATACCATCATATCCGGATTGCCAAGGAGGACCACCACAAGAACACATTTTCCATAGAATGGGGATCCTACCAATACATAGTGATGCCATTTGGACTAAAGAATGCCCCAACCATCTTTTCTAGGGTGGTGGTCAAAGCGTTCAAAGAATTTTTGCATAAGTTTTTAGAAGCCTATTTTTGATGACTTGATTGTTTTTAGTTTGCTGAAAAGTCATGTTGAATGTCTAAGGCTAATGTTGGATAAATGCAGGCAATGTCAAATTGCTTTGAATTTGAAGAAGTGCATCTCCTTCTCACCATTTGGAGTATTATTAGGTCATATTGTATGCAAGCAAGGATTGTTGGTGGACCCATCCAAAATTGCAATTATAGTTGATTTTCCACCTCCTACCTCAGTTAAACAACTGCGCACCGCGCTAGGACATACTGGATATTACAGGAAATTTATCAAAGGATATGCTCAGATTACTGCGCCAATGGAGAATTTATTAAAGAATGTCAGTTTGGTTGGACAGAAGAATGCGAGCAGAGCTTCGACACACTGAAACAAAAGATGGTGACTGTGCTTATTATGGTCTTTCCAAATTGGAGCCAAAAATTTCATGTGCATGTTGATGCGTCTTCCATTGCATTAGGAGTAGTACTAACACAACCTGGAGAAGGGGGAATTTATCATCCATTATCATTTTCCAGCAAAAATCCATCTACAACTAAAAGCAATTACACTACTACAAAGAGAGAAGGATTAGCCATGGTGTACGCATTGCAAAAATTCCGCCATTACTTACTAGGAGGACACTTTCAAATTTTTATTGATCACTCTGTGTTGAAGTATTTGATCAACAAGACAGTGTTGGGGGGCCGAATATGCAGATGGCTTCTCCTGTTTCAGGAATATGATTTTAAGATCATAGTTAAGCCAGGAAAAATGAACAAGGGACCTGACCACCTTTCAAGGTTGGAACGTGGCGAAGAACCCACCAGTCTGGAGGACACACTATCTAATGCACAAATTCTCACCATCAGGAAGATGGATGACCACTTCAAATACATAGTCCAATTCTTGTCAACAAGAATGAATCCAAGTGAGTATACAATTTCCCAAAAGAAACAACTAGTACTGCGTGCTGCAAACTTTTCACTAATAGCTGGTCAGCTATATAAGATGGGACCTAATGAGATACTAAGAAGATGTGTGATGGAGGCAGAGCGCCCATTGATCCTCACAGAAGCTCATGAAGGCTTCACAGGAGGACATTACGCAAAAGGTTTTGTGAGCTAGCCTTTGGTGGCCTACTTTACACAAAGACGCTAAAGAGTATAGCAGAGCCTGTGATGTATGCTAGAGAGTTGGAAAACCATCCAGAAGAGAAGAAATTCTTCTAGCATTGCAGATGACCCTACAATCATTTGAAAAATGGGCCATTGACTTCGTGGGACCTATAAACCCACCATGAAAGTGCACTGGACCAAGGTATATTATCACCGCGACATAATACCTGACTAGATGAGACGAATCAAGAGCAGTCAAGGACTGTAGTGCAACTACAACCGCACATTTTATATTTGATGACATAATAACCAAGTTTGGATGCCTTAAGACCCTTATAAGCGATCAAGGTATGCATTTCATCAACAAGAAAGTTGAAGCCTTAACTGAAGAATTTGCAGTCCACCATTAGAAGAGTACACCTTACCATCCACAAGCAAATGGAACGGTTGAATCATTTAACTAAATCTTGGAGACACCATTGACAAAGATTTGCAGTGTGAATAGGGATGATTGGGATTGAAGAGTACCAACAATACTCTGGGCTTATAGAACCACTTGTAAGAAATTAACAACGCAGACCCATTTCAAGTTGGTTTATGGTCTCAAAGTTTTCGTTCTGATGGAGTACTTGGTAACGAGTTTAAGAATTGTTGCATTTACAGACATGGATGATACTAACATTGTTCGTGAGAGGCTTGCCTAGATGGTTGAACTAGAAGAAGACAGATTTATGGCAAGATTCCATCAGCAGGTACAGAAGGAAAGAGAGAAGGCCTATCATGACAGACACATCAAGAAGAAGGCATTTAAGCCAGGTGATTTAGTACTGGTGTATGACAGTAAATTTATAAGACATCTAGGGAAGTTCAAAACTCATTGGCTTGGACCATATGAGATTGCCTATGTTATAGAAGGAGGAGCTACGCAACTGAAGACATTGAAGGGAGAATGGAAAAAGGGATTAGTAAATGGGAATCGGCTGAAGTTGTACTATGACAACCAGTTGCCTTGCAGCTCTTAGTAAAAGAAAAGGAGAAAGGGGTCTAGGTACTAGGTGCATTTGAAAATGCGTACCAGACACAAAAAAGACAGTTTGCACAAGGATGGGAAGGAGACATGGAGCAGAAAGAAAAGGCTGCACTCCACAGTCCAAAGTCGAAGTGACATGGAAAGATCATAATTGAAGTGCCTCGGGACGAGTCACAGGTAAGTGTTGGGGGCCTGTTGGCCCTTGGTTATGGAAGAAAGCGAAGATCGAGGAAGAAAAGGTCAAATGCGAATTGCGCGAGAGACACAGTGACTGTCACTGGGTCTAAGTAAGCAAAATAGTAGAAAAGATGGAGCGAAGTATGTAAAATCAAGCCATTGAATGAGGAGATCAGGGATGATAGATCATTAGGAGAAAAGAATCGTAGACAACTCAACAAGCAGATAAATCCACCATTGGATGCTTTGGAGAACCGTGCAAGAAGGGAGGAAAGACAGGTTGGCGAAGCCCTAAAAAGGTGGGTCAAGTTGACCTAGGGTTTTAAACATCTAGGGTTTTGGGTAATTAGGGTTTTGACACCTAGGTTTCGACCTAAGGCTATTGGTGAGGTACTATAATGTATAAATAGAGATTAAGAGGACCTAGATAGGGTCGGTACTAGTGTTGGGTATTGATATTGATTGTTGTTTGAGAGATTATTGTACTATGAGAGAGAGGAGTGCTGAGAGTGAGAGCCTTCTGGTATTGTAAGATCTTCAGCTGGGTGTGAAGATCAAGTCCTCCAGCTGGGTGCACAAGAAGGTGGGAGACAGAGAGAAGAGGAGAGAAGATCTGTTGATTAAGAGCGTAGATCAGAACTGTAAGATTTACCTTAATATATCATAAGCACAATTCTGTGGACGTAGCCCTAGAGGGAGTTTGAACCATGTATATTTTGTGTTGTATGTGTGATTGATGCCTAGATCTTTGTCATTGTTATACTGTTATTTGCATTATTGTGTTAGATCAGATGTATAGTTGTGCAGAGTAGATCTAGCTAATAAGAGATATATGAATGCTGCATTATTGTTGTATTAGTTCCACTTGATATTCCCCTGGTTGTAGACATCTCTGTCCTGCAACCCCCCTCTTAGCTGCTTCGGGTGAGACTACAACTGCTTTGCAGGTGTTTCCGAAACAACCAATAGCTAGGTCTTGTTGGTGCACTCTTGGAGTGAACCCCGGGTCTGCCCCTGTGCCAACAATACGACAGTAATTTTATGGAGCATCCAGGAAAGTTTTGAATTCATTGTTTAGTAAAATATATGATTAAGCATGTGACAAAGGTAGGTGTTTCATAGTTAGAAACATTGAATGGAGAAGTCATGGGATGAATGGTGAATGGAAGTCGACTGAGACTCTATAGAGATGGTCGATCGTCTGAGCATTAATCTAAGCTATGCAAGAAAACATGTACCATAGCAGTTGTATCATAGTAGGGAACTAAAACAAAGAAAAATAAATGGAAAAAGAAAAATAAACCCAAAGGTAAGATAGTAAGAAGTAAGGGAGATACTACAATAGGACCCATACAAAAAAAAGTGAGTGTTGCATAGATAAAAGAAACAAAGAAGAGACAATTAGGTACACACATTGCAATGGGCAGAACAAGACCATCACAACTATTAAAGGCATTAAAATGGAAGAAACGATGGTTAAAGAGCATTAATGACAAGTCATAAAGATGACGCATAACCATAAATGGAAACAACCACCCAAAATCGCGACAGAATGAAAGTACAAGGTACAAATCCAACAAAAGATATGGTAATAAGGCAACATTAAATCAAGCATTCAACACACCATTGGAGGATGAGACAGTTAATTCAGGAGTGAAAGGACATGGAAAACTGGAGAAGGGGCACAAAAGTCATGGAGGGTCGACATGCATTGGTCATTTTTACTTAGAGTTGTATGCAAGTAAAAGAAAGTCGAGAACCATATTGCAGAGTCGAGAAAATCCCCAGAGTTGAAGCAGTTGTCGCTAGTAAGAGGCAGAGCAAATACAATAGGTCATCCAAAAACTATATAAGGATATTCCAGAAATATCGATCGTGGTAGAAGCCACACTTGAAAAACAAGTCACAAAAATAAAGGAAGTCATTAAAGGATTCCAAACTAGGATTGAAGACTTGGAATCACACACCACACTAGGGACACCACCAAAGGAAAAGGTAGAAAGAGAAATAATCATTACGACCTCAGTAGAAAGTAAGCACAATGTGGAAGCTTGAGATTATTTCACAAAGAATAATAAAGAAGCTATTTTTTGTGGACATAGCCAAAGAATTGGGAGAACCAAGATAAATTTTTTGTCTCGATGTCTTTTTATGAAATTGTTCATGGATGTTCTATTTATGCATAGCTACATCTAGATATTTTTATTAGATGATTGATGCACATTAATGATGAATGTTACAGTGAATATTTTATGTTGCAATCTATGTCACAATGGTGTTGCACAAATAAAGTTTACCAATTAATCAAGGGCAAAGAGACACATAATACTGTGCACAAGGTAGATAAGTAGGAATGCACATTCTAATGGCCTCACATCCCCTCATCCTTGCAAAAACTTGGTTCCTACAATCCTAGTATATACTTCAGGTGAGAATTCACTTGCATGCATATGATGTCGAAAGGGTTGGTATCTGAAGGGTTTTGTTGGTTAGATAACTTGAACCTAGGGTCTTACAACTGTGCGCCAACAAACAATGTCTTTAGAAATTTCCTTTTGATCTTCAAAATCGTATTTCCTCGTTGATTAACTATAGTATTGTTTGTTTGTTTTGCATCAGGTTACACATAATCCCCAACATGGTATCAGAGTCGATTGCTTGAAACCTCACATGTTATCCACAAACCTTGTTGAGTCTGATCTATTGTGTGATTAACTCTGGGCCAATGGTTTGTAGTTTGTAACTTGTTAAAACATATATGTTCTTTCTAGATATTAAATATGGCTTCGAAGATCGATCCTATAATTCTTAATGGATTAAATTTTGTAGTATGGGTACCAGAAATGGAAACCCTACTGAATAGTAAAGGACTATGGCAGTATACGAAGACTATGATGTTAAAAATAGTTCAAAAACTCACTATATCATACTCAAACTTCAGTATCCAATTAAGTCTCAAAATTCACGCATGAAAACCCAATACTAACTGCACTTAATGAGCATAAACGGTAAATAATATGGTGATACTGAGAAGGGGGTGAATCAATATCAAGTACAATTTAAAACCTTTTTCAACTTACTTAAACCATTCAATTATATCCAATGAGCAATGAACTATAGTATAAGAGTTACACAAATACACCACAATACACCATGCATAATATATGAGAAATAATCAATAGTTATTGTTCAAGGGAAGTAATGACTTCCAAAGGTAGCTACAAATTCCAAATGTAAAGGGAGGGATAAACCTCCAAGAGGAAGATACAATCCTCCAATATCAAGAGAGAGTTGAACTCTCCATCCTTGCCCCTTCCTTCCACCCAAGAATATGTGAGAGATAATAAAACTTTACATTAAATCATCACCATCAACCAATCATCACATAGAACCTGATAATGCTTCCTGAGACTTACTCAATTTATGAAATTCTTCAATTCTTGGAGTACTCTGATCTTGTAGATAATATTACTCAATGTATTCTCTGAAACTCCTCCAAGTTTCACTCCTTGAATCCTCCCCAAAAAGAAGTTATAGAGAGAATGCTAGACCTTGTTCAATTCTGGTTTATTCAGGACACCAAAATTTTACAAAATGCCCCACGCTCAATATTTAACATCAGATTCTAAAACTCACACACAAGAAAATACAGTCCGCAATATTTCCAATGAAATTTGTCCCACATCATTTGGATTCTCGATGAAGAAGTTATGACTGTTTTACCTGGAGCACCTATTTATTGACTAGCTTCAGGACTGGTCACAAACCCTATCTTCCACAAAGTGTATCTCCATAATTATAGCGAATCAAGAGATGAAATTTTTAACATAGGTACCTTGATATGTATTCTCAATACCATAGAAGTTTCACCATCTTAATCATTCTAGAAAACAAATTATATCAAAAATGGTAAGATGACCTGAAAATAACATACCTTAGAACACATCACCAAAAGACTTCATCCTCCCTTGAAATCTGGCCTTCTTTACTTATGATTTCCTCTGAAATTTGACTTGTATATCAAATGAATGTATAATGATATTTATTTATACCATTTATGTCACTTCCTTTTAACATTAGGGCCGACCTGACTATTTCTTATTTTGTGATTCTTTTCTTTAATTATCTTCAGGGCGTACATGTACTTCCTTCTTCAATTCACTTTGTCATCTTCAAAAAATCATTTCTCCTCAACCATGAGGATCCACGTGACATGCCACATACCACCGGAAACAACATGATGTATACTATATATCCATGGGTATTGTATCTACATGTGCATTTTCCTTCATGTCCAAATACCTTCATCAATCTTGCAGTCCAAAACCCATGACTAGGGTTGACATCAATGACAACAAACAATATTCCAACATAATATAGATCTGGAACTAAATCAACAACAAAATCATTTACGAACAGTAGAAAAAATACACATTTGGCACCATAAAAAATCTAGGGAAAACTCCATGAAGAATAACACGGGAAAAGAGGACATATTTGAGGAGAAAGAGTACTTTATTCAGCTTAGAAAAATTAGAACTTTTACAACAACAAATGACATCAATGCAAAACACGGTCTATCTCTTCTTTTAGCAAGTTACTTATCTATAGAAACAATACTAGACTATATCTAGGGCAGAATTCCATGAATGTATGGCCTGTACGAGTCATGACAACCAAGAATCCTCCACAAACAATCACCAATCTGCACATAAATTCATGCCAAAATAAATTATACAGAACATAACAAAAAAACTTAGTAAATTTGCATAGGAAATCATGCCAACCTATTGTAGACTCACAACCTCGATTTCAATGCCCCTTCTTTGTTGTATGACCAAATTACACAACTGTACGTGCCCTTTTGTAGTTGTGGTATGGACTGTAATAAATGTTGCAAATGCTCTTGGGTTGCATGCCAATCCCTCTCCTAGGGATGCATGCCAAACCCCCTTTTTTTATCTCTTCCTCTAAGCAAGCACTCTCTCTTGGGAAACATGCCTCTTCACCTTCCCTCTCGCTCTTCTCAAAAGTGCACCCTCTTCCTCCCTCATGAGCTTCTTTTAAGCAATTTTGAAATGTAAGTGCCCTAACCCTTGGTCTTCCAATGAGATTGAAGGTCAATATTAGATCTTGCCCTCAAGAGATCAACAGTCATGACTTAATCATTATTTGAGGTCACTTAAGTCACTAAAGTGACTTATAACATCATGAAGTCACTTTTACATTTAAAAATTAAAATACCCAACTTTATAAAATCACTTTATAAAGTTACTTTATAAAAACGCATTATAAAGTCACTAGGGAGAAAATGTGCTCAGTCACTTCCACATGTTAGGAGTCCCCAATCCAGAAGTACCTCTGAGCTACCAAATTGTAACACTCCCTCTTAGCAAGAGAGGTACTTATGGTATCACCACCAAAATCCATCTCGAAATCATCAGCTTCCATATCTTCTCCCCCTGTACTAGAAGTCTCTCCTCACTCTAAACATGAAGCCACTACTCCCACTGCAGTGGAAGCCTATGTTGCTACCTCTGTTGTTCCATGAATTGAATACATTCTCCTAGGAGATTTCACACTCTCCTGAGAATTCATCTATGTCAACTCATGCCTATTGAGTCCTTTGCAAGTCCCGGAAGAGGACTAAGTCCATGATATCAACTCTCTCTCCCATGCAACCTACCCACTATCCAATACATAATATGAATCCATAAATCTGCTAGACCCCAACATAGGTCATCGTAACAACCTATACATGCCCTCATACCTGACACCAAGCATCATTGTTGTGTCTATAGTTTATCCCACAGGATATAAAAACACATTTCCACCGTAGATGACAACTCCAAATCCACTCTCATCCAAAGCTGAAACTAATAGCAAGTTAACAGTCAACTCTGGAATATACAATACCTCAAAAACCTCCAGAAGATCTCCTGATTCTAGTTGGAATCTAACCTTTCCAACTCCCTTTATTGCAACTTGTGGGTTGGGTCCACAATTCACATTGCAGTTTGAGTCTATCTCTCTAAGATTGAGGAAAACTAACCTCAACCCTGTCATATGTCGAGAAGCTCCATTGTCCATAAACCATGACTCAATGTCCTTGAACGCTAGGCACCCACTGCCCACAGGACCAGTCATGAGATATAACTCACTCTCATATCTCTCAACAAACTCTAAAATCTCTGATGATGTTGACACCTCTGGTTCTAGTTTCTTCTTCTTCTTGTCCGGACACTGACTAGTGTAGTGGCTAGTCTTGTGACATGCAAAGCATATCACCTTTCTCATCTCCTTCTTCTTCTCATTGCTCTTTCCCACAAGAGAAATGTTCTTGTCATTTTCACCATTTGTTTCCTTTTTCTGAGACCCCTCCCGGATCTCCTCCTACGTAAAGTCATCCCAAAATAATATCCAGTTAGGGAGCTCCTCTCTCCCCACCACACACTTCACGAAAACCTCCCACTCCTTGGTGAAGCCTTTGAGGGCTATCCAAACCAACTCTAAGTCAAGAATAACTTCTCCAACAATTTCCAACTCATCCTTTACCTATGCAACCTGGGTGAGGTAGGTGGCCACACTCTCTCCTTTGGCCATCCTGCCACTATGGATCTTGTATCAAAGAGCCATTTTATATTTCTTTTTCTTATACAAACTTTTCAGTGCATCCCAAATCTCTTTCGATATATTCTTCTCATCCAAGTGCGGAATAAGGTGGTCTTTGACCATGTCCAAGATGATTCTCTAAGTCTTGGCTTCCTTCACCTCATGAACATCAAGAGCTATGGGATCTGATGCAGGTACACGCATGATGGTGTTTGTAAACGATCACAAATTATTCTCCTTGAGAACACTGGTGATTCTAACCTTCCACTACAGGTAGTTGGATATCCCCTTCAACCTATATTCAAACCTAATGTTGGAATTCATCTTTGATCACCTGAAAAATAACCTCTTATCCCTTCTTCATGCAAATGCCCCAACAAATCACTTGTTGTCCCAAGTACCAAAGCTTCTCACTGAACTTCAGAGAACCTTCTCTGATATCATGTTAAAAATAATTCAGAAACTCACTATATCTAATCTAGGTGGATATCGGTGTCCACCCACTTTTTCCGACTGGCTCAAAACAGTTTTCTGGCAATTTTGGCAATTTACTATTTTTAGCAGGTTTTAACTTCCGGGGCCATT
>ML816944.1:143515-190074 GCA_009831015.1 Picea engelmannii
ACATCCATAGCGCTCACTCTTTCTCACATCAACAACAACAATTCATCTCTGTTCCAGCGCATTTTATAGATTCACCACATGCAGAGGTTTTCAATACGTTTCTCCACTCCAACTGCAGTTTCCCTTTCTTTCATTCTTTTTCTTCTTTTCGCATGCCAGCATTCTCCTTGATTTTCTGAACTGACTCTTTGCATGCCTCTTCTATGCATGCCACATTATGCAACGCTGTGTTCCTCCTGTCTTAACTGCCAGTCTAATTTTAGACTAAAAGTCTTTCTGCTTTTCTCAACTCCAACTGTAGTTTCCCTTTCTTTCATTCTTTCTTCTGCTTTTCGCATGCCAGCGTTCTCCCTGATTTTCTGAACTGGCTCTTTACTTGCCTCCTCTATGCATGCCTCATCATGCAACGCTGTGTTCCAGCATCTATTTCATTCGTGTTCCAGCATCTGTGTTCCAGCATTCATGTTCTAGCACCAGTGTTCCATCATTCGTGTTCCAGCATTCGTGTTCCAGCATTCGTGTTCCAGCATTTGTGTTCCAGCACCTGTGTTCCAACATTCGTGTTCCAGCATTCGTGTTCCAGCATCTGTGTTCCATCATTCGTGTTCTAGCACCTGTGTTCCAACATTCGTGTTCCAGCATTCGTGTTCCAGCATACGTGTTCCATCATTCGTGTTCCAGCACCTGTGTTCCATCATTCGTGTTCCAGCATTCGTGTTCCAGCATTCGTTTTAGCATTCGTGTTCCAACATTTCTGTTCTAGCATTCGTGTTCCAGCACTTCTTGTGCGTGTTGACATCCTTGACTGCTCCATAACCGATTGCCATCAATGACAACCTTAACCATCTGCATCAGTCTTCTGTTATAGCCATATCTCCAACATTGTAGGGGTCATAATTACCTACATCTCGCAGGATATTCATTTGTATATCAGTCGAATTGACTACCCTCATCAATTCTGGAATAATATAAAGTCATTGTTCTATAGAGTCGATGAAATCCACGTCATGTAGTTGGAGAAATATTCAATCTCTCTTGATCCTCATTGTTTTGACAGAATAGAGGACTATTTGGTGCATGTGAAGGATCTACAGTTGAAATTGGGAGAATATGAAAATAATTACCATAATAAAGACAGACAAATAATCAAGTTGGTCCTAATGAACTTGAGAAAACCATTCGACATGTTTGTTTCTACTTTCCACACCAACTGGTAGGAACACAAGAAATAGGTAAGGATTACACCTTTGAAAATTTATGTGGTATTTTGATTACTGATCAACACATATTGCTTAAAGAAGGAAAGCTTGGTGTTAAACATCAAGCCCACTTGCTCAAGGGAAAGAGAAATTTGAATCACAGGGAAAGAGGACGATTTGATACCCTTATACAAAGACTTGGATGCCTCGATTAGAAACCTAAAGAGAAAATATATGCACCCCATCAAATTCGAAAGAAAAATACATGTCATTAATATGGAAAGACTCGAAATGTGGAGAAAGAAATTTATAAGAAGAGAGATGATTTAGAGGAGAAGATTAAATGCCTTGAAGGAGACATGTTTGGTGTTCACCAACTTGCCGATAATTTCACCTTCCAAGTTGGAACTTCTCAAGACATGTTGTCTCATTCTGCACAGAACGAATGGATATTCCACTCTAGGTGCACTCATCATATGGCTAAGGATGCTTCCTTATTCAACTCCTTGAATGAAGTTGAGGAAAGGAATATTAATATTGTTGATGATTTTTCTCTCGATATTTCGAATCAGGGTGATGTTTCCTGTCAGCATCGAAGATTTTTTCATGTTTATCATGTCCCAAACCTTAGTGGCAATTTATTTTTTGTTTCTCAACTAACATAGACATATGATATTGTGGATTTTTGGCTAGATCAGTTCTTTTTTCAAGATTTGAAGAAAAGTTAATTGATTTTCGCTAGAGGGTTTCTCAACCTAAAGGACATTCTGTATAAATTCAATGACATGACTCGACCCAACACCAAACCGAATATTCTTGTTTCTCACACTGATGAGTGAAATAAAAATTGGCATGAATGACTTAGACACCTAAATTTTCGAAGTTTGTTGTTGATGGAAACACAGAAAATGGTTGTTATTTTACCTAAAGTTTTCCGCCTAACAAATTTTGTAAAGGATGTGTGCTTAGCAAGCATCATCAAGCACCTTTTGACTCTAGTAAAGTGTGGCAAGAACAGGACCTCCTAGTGTAGGTTCACAGTGATGTTTGTTGCATCAATCTACCTTCCCTAGTAGGTGCAAGGTACATCTTGACTTTCATTGATGATCTCTCTCATTTCACTTGGGTTTATTTTTTGAAGAATAAGAATCTTGTCTTTGAAAATTTCAAAGAATTTAGATCCTTTACTGAAAATCAATGTGGTTGACCCATCAAGTGCCTGGGATTAGATAATGGTTTTGAGTATGTAAATAGAAATTTTGAAGAATACCTTGTTTGTTCTGGTATTGAATGACAATAGTCGATTTCTCACACACCTCAGCAGAATCTCATTGCAGAGCATAAGAATCGAATTTTAGTATAAATTGTTAGATGTCTTTTACAGATGAAATATTTTCCTCCTTGATTCTGGACTGAAGTTTCATATTGTGAAAAATATATAGTGAAGCGCATATCGACTCGAATTGTTCCTTTGGTGACTCAAATCGAATGATAGTGTGGAAATAATCCTTCAATATACCACCTCCATGTGTTTGGATGTGTTTCGTGGGCTCATATTTCTGATGATTGTAGAAATTTTGATAAAAATATTCATGATTGGATAATCTGAAGATTCGAAAGCCTATCGACTGTTTGATCATGTCAAATAGAAAATAATTATCATATGAAATGTATGTTCGATGAGAAGTATTATGGAATCAAGTTGTTGATTGTATTTTTTGGATTATTACAGGATGATCACTTTGATGTTGTTTTTTAATATGGTTCTCCTATTCCATTTTTCAGTTCTTCGACTAGACAATCAAACTCTTTTCCAGTTTTGACTAGATCGTCAACCTCTGAGTCAATTAGTCCATCAATATTTGTTTTGATTGGTCCTCCATCTCCATCGACTGAAATTGTTCCAAATTCTGATTGACCTATTGCAATGAACAATAATTCACCCCTTTCTTGTCTACCTAGATGGGCAACGAAGACAATTGAATTTGTGGGACCTGATGTCAGTGATATTTCCTTTAGAAGACAAAATCAAAGTCAAAAGAAACATGCCAAACTTGCATTGATGATTCATGTTCTTGAAACTTCTGATTTTCTTTCTTACTTGGATGTCCAAGGATGACTTGAATGGGAACAGTCTATGTAGATAGAAATTGATTCTTTTTCGAAGAATCACACTTAGGAATTGTTTCCCCAACCACAAGGAAAGAATTTTGTGAAGTGTCAATGGGTCTACAGGACCAAATTTACCTCTGAAGGTATTGTTGAGCATCATAAAGCTCGCTTGGTTACAAAAGGATTTTCTCAACAAGAAGGCATCGAATACACTAAGACATTTTCCCCTATTTCAAAGATGAACTTTGTTCAAATGATTCTTTCTGTTACTGCTCATTTTGGATGGTATACCCATCATATGGATGAGAAGAGTGATTTTCTTCAGGGATACATATGTAAATAAATTTTTATGGAACATCCTCTTGGTTTTATGACAAATTCTAACCTAGTTTTTCAACTCAAGGAGTTACTTTATGGTTTGAATCAAGCTCCCAAATCTTGGTATGCTAAGATCAAGAGTTTCTTCCTTCAAATTGGTTTCAAACATTGTGAATCTAATCACAAATTGAATGTACTCCATACCATTGGAAACACCTTGATTTTTGTGGTATATGTCGGTGACTTTGTTACTATTGACAATAAAATTGATCTCAATCTTAGATTGAAGAAGCAACTTGTTTACTCCTTTGACATGACAGATCTTGGTAGTCTACATTATTTTTCGTGTCTTCAAGTATTACCACTATGTGATGGTTTTTTCATTTCTCAATATAAATATGTAATGGATATTTTGACTCGCTTTCAGATGGTAGATTATAATCCTAGTGCTACTCCTTTTCAATCTAGAGTTACGCTGACTAAAACTTTTCAAATTCCCAACGTCGATGCTATGCTTTAATAACTAATCAAAAATATTATTTATCTTACTCATAGTTGACCTGGCATTTTCTTTGTTGTTAGTGTGGTTTCTCAGTTTATGCAGGACCCCAGAGAAATCCACTGGAAAGAATTCAAATGAATTGTCATCTATCTCAAGGGTACCACTCATTTTTGTATCAAGTATTGTCGAAGTTCAGATTCGTTGGTCGACTTCACCGACTTCGACTGGGCTGGAAACAATGATGATCAGAAGTCCACTTCTGGCTATATGTTTCGCTTCAACACTGGACTTTTGGTTTGGTCATGCAAGATTTACAAGGTAGTCTCCTTGTCGACGACAGAAGAAGAATATCGTGATGTCGTTCATGCAGGTATAGAGGCAGTCTGGATCCACTAACTTCTGGGTGACCTTGTATTTCCTTTTCATACCTTGACTACAATCTATTGTGACAATCAAAGTGTAGATTTTAACATTGTACAATTAATTACTACAAAAAATTTCTCAATAAAAACAAAAAATATACAATGGTACACATACATTACACAAAGATTTTGCCCTGGAAACCCAAACTGGGAAAACCAACAACATGTTTAGAGTCACACGTCTAATATTTTATTCATCATATTCTTGATTATTTACAATACAATATATATAGGATCCCACAACATCCAAAAACCTAATTCATTGACCCATATTAGTTTAAAACCCTAATTCCTTAATCAAAATCGATGAAAACCATGTGCCAAAAAAATAGGAAAAATAAATGCAAAAAATTGTCAAAGATAAAATTTCATGTGCTTCACCCCCAAGCCCTAAACAAAATGGGAGACCCTTTATCTCATATCAGTGTACAATACATGGGACCAATCTTGCAAAGAATATAAAACATACCCAACATTATCCCACTCGTTGTTTTCTTTGCATATAGGGGATTATAGGGTTACATAGTCAACAATCCAGGGCAACAATGCCCATAGATCCTCTACACCAAGAGAAATTCTCAGTGCTCACAAATTTTGTTAATGAATCTGAAAAATTCTTCAAAGTGTCCAAATTCTTCAAAAAAAACTTATTTTCTTCAACCGTGTCTCTCACAAAGTGTTACTGAACATCAATATGCTTTGTATTTGAATGATAAGTCAAGTTATTCGCCGTGAATATTGCACTCTGACTGTCGCAATCTATCCTAATAGCTTGCTAACCCAATACCTAAACACAATCGATATAACCATACTTCTTCCTTGCTTGCATGAGTAGTTTCCATGTGTTCAACTTCTGTAGTTGAGAGTGCCACTACAAACTGTCTTTTTCTCATCCAATTGATTGATCCTCAAAACATGTTAAACACATATTGTTAGGGTCCTAACCCGCACATAGGTAGATCAATATATTCAGATGTAAGAAAGGTTAATATTAATAAGGCCTTTCAATAAAATAGAATAAGGAAGATGTAAGAAGACCTAATAGAAGCTTTCGCTTCTAGAAGGATATTCCTCTAGATGCTTCTCTTGATAGACATATTTAGTATAAATAAGGGTCGAGGGTATGAAAACCCTAGCTTGGAGATTATTGTAACAGATCTCTGCTCAACTGGAGGTTTCCCCCTCGAAGAGGCTCGTGAACATTGCTTTCTGAATCAAAGTGTTATTTCTGTTGTTGTTCTTATATCATTTATGTGTTATTGTGGAGATTATGCTGGTTATATTATTGTTATTCTTCCATTTCTAGCATTTTATTTCTGTTCTACATACTTTTTATATCTGGTATATTACAAGTGGTATCAGAGCACTTTCCTTGGCAGAAATTGTGCGAATTTTTTTTTAGGGTAGAGACGTATTCCGACATATTTAAGCCACAGAGATATATCATTACATGCATAAACCCACGGTTGAGGGATTCATACACACAGGAAATACAAGTGGTTCTTAAGCGCACATATGTTGGCCACCCTTGTAACCCCTGTTGTCACCCCTTCGAGTGGTAGCGCATCAGACATCACCTGTGTACGGATCAACCTAGATTTCCTAAAGCCCTCTTTAGATAAAACGATCAGCAGCCTGACTGTTATAGTGCCATCGAGAACAACACTCGGGAAGATACTCTCTAGTACCTCGGTAGTCAGGTAGTATGACTAAGGGTACGGTCTATCCTCCTTAGTTAGTGCCCTGAGATATTGGGCCGAGTACTATTGTTGGACCTTGCACGTATATCAGAGAGCTATAGCACAGGGAAAACCCTTGTTTGTATAACCCTTGAATACCTAACCCTTGGGGGACAGAAACATAAACAAATTAAAATAGACAAGATCTGTTGCCATGCAACTGTGTTCGGGTTGTCAAATCACTACACGTTTCTCACTGGTTAAGCATTTGGGGATTTCATCGCTGCAATATTGTTCAGACCAGAGTATAACTCTATAGGTGAAAAAAAAAAAAAACGAGTCTGGAAAATTTTTCACCATTATTTGAGACCTATTCCATTAGATTCATCTCTTTTCCCTTATCACATTCATCCATATCATTTTTCGGAAAAACAATTTGACCCCGCCCGCCCATTTTCAGTTCACCCATCCTCATGGTCCATACCTGTAGCCAAGACCTGGAAGCTCACTTCAACATCTTGCAATATGGTCTCCTCGAGACCCAAAAAGAAGTAAAACAACTCAGTGCTAATGTTTCCTCCATCGATACAACCATCAATACAACCATAGATACAACCATGCAGTCCTTAATGGAGGAAGTCAAACAAGAACTGACCACCTAGCTTGAATCTGTATTTGCATCACTCTGCACCAAAATAAATATCCCTACAGATGACCCTTTCTTTGATGCACCTCCAAATACTGAAGGTGAACATTCCTCCCATTCCCATACCTTTCAGCACCATCACTTTCAACGTGACCTACGCCTTCCACGGGTGGATGTGACCAAATTTGATGGCTCGGACCCCACTGGTTGGGTAACCCAAATGGAACATTATTTCTCTTTATACGACATCACAGATGACTTGTCCAAACTCAGGTATGGTGTTCTCCATGTAGATCAAGAACGTTGGCAATGGTGGCAATAGAGAAAAAATTCCCATCAAGGGTATATTGCTTGGACCCAATTTGTGACTGAAATTTATGAACGCTTTGACACTAACACCAACCATTTGGGCCATTTGACAAAGTTGAAACAATTAGGAACAGTAGAAGACTTCATAGCTGCCTTTGAGCGCCTAGATTTTCGAATAGAGGGCATGACTGATGCTTTCTTTTGAGAGTGTTTTAGCAGTGGCCTCAAGGAGGAGATTCGGGCCCATGTCCTCATGGCTCGACCCTCGAGTTGGGTGGAGGCTACTAAAAGAGCTAAAGAAGCAAAACATGTTGTATCCTCTCAAAACCGAAAACCCTCCTTTATCCCTCGCCCTAAACCTGTAAATCCCACTACTCCCTCCACCCCATTAAAGATCCAAAAATTGACCAGTGCTGAAATGGCTGAACACCAACTCAAAGGCCTTTGTTATAATTGTGATGACAAATGTTTCTTGGGCCACAAGTGTAAGGAACAAAGGATTTTTATCACCATCTCTGAGGATATTTCAGAAGAGGATGTTGAAACTCCCCTTGTGTCTAAGTCACCTGAAATCACTGACATAACCCCTCCCTCAAACCCTCCCGAAGTGGAACCAGTCATTTCCCTCAATGATATCACTTGATTCTCCGCTCCCCAAACCCTCAAGTTAACCGGTTACATCAAGCATCGAAAGGTCATCATTCTGGTTGATAGTGGAAGCACCCATAATTTTATTCATCGCCGCATTGCCCAATAAACTCATTGCTACATCCATGCCGTCAACAATTTCCAAATCATGATTGCCATTGTTGGTTCAATGAAATGTGGAGGGTGCTATGAAAATGTTTGTCTCCAAATCGGTGACTACCACCTAAAATCCCATATGTTTGTTATTGACATGGGCGGTTGTGACATTGTGTTGGGTGCAGACTGGCTAGGGACTTTGGGTCCCATTCTCATGGATTTTAAGGAATTAACCATGCAATTCGACCAGGAAGGCCACCAATATAAATTCCAAGGCATCATTGTTGGTTCACCTGAGGTCATTAGTTCCCATCACATGGAAAAGCTGCTCAAAAAAGGTCATTCTGGTGTCATTTCCCAACTCCATGCCATACACACAACAGAGACACCCCCAGTGCTGCAAGACCTCCAATCCCTCCTTTCTAAACATCAAATGGTATTTTCCACTCCCCAAGGACTCCCTCCTTCCCGCGGTGTTCATGATCATTCCATTCCCCTTGTACCTGGAATCCTTCCTCGCAATATCCGTCCGTATCTCCACCCCTTTTCACAAAAAAATGAAATTGAGAAAATGGTATAGGAACTCCTTAATGCAGGCGTTATCCGCCCTAGTACGAGCCCTTACTCTTCTCCTATAGTCATGGTCTTGAAGAAAGAAGGTTCTTGGAGAATGTGTCCTGACTTATGTGCCCTCAACAAACTAACCATTAAAGACAAATTTCCCATTCCTGTCATTGATGACCTCCTGGATGATTTGAGTGGCGCCCAATTCTTTACTAAACTTGATCTTCGCTCGGGCTATCACCAGATACATATGAAAGAGGCAGACATTCCCAAGATGGACTTTCGAACTCATGAGGGCCACTATGAGTTTTTGGTCATGCCCTTTGGCTTGTGTAATGCCCCCTCCACCTTCCAAATAGCCTCATGAATCATGTCTTCCGTCCCTTTCTCCGTCATTTTGTCTTAGTTTTCTTTGATGATATCCTCATCTATAGAAAAACCTGGACAGACCATCTTACTCATGTGGATCGAGTTCTCCATCTACTCTCTCAACACCAACTTTTCCTAAAATAATTTAAATGTGCTTTTGGTGCCTTAGAAGTAGAATACTTGGGTCATCTGGTTGGCAAGGATGGTGTCAGGGTGGATCCGAAAAATATTGAAGCTATGAAAGACTGGCTACACCCAAAGACTCTCAAAATCTTGCATGGATTTCTGGGCTTAACAGAGTATTATCGCAAGTTTGTTAAGAATTATGGAAATATTGCAGCACCTCTCACTGCTCTCCTTAAAAATAACTCTTTCACTTGGATTCCAGCCACTGCTCAAGATTTTCAAACCTTGAAGATGGCCATGTGCACCACTCTGGTTCTGACCCTTCCTAATTTCACAAGGACCTTTGTGTTGGAATGTGATGCCTCAGGGAAAGGAATCAATGCTATCCTTATGCAAGAGGGTCAACCTTTGGCCTTCACCAGCAAGAAACTATCTTAAACGAATCTGGGCAAACCCATGTATGAAAAGGAAATGTTGGCTATTCTTCATGCTATTGATCTATGGCGCCCTTATCTCTTGGGGGAATGTTTCCAAATTAAGACAGACCATCAACGCCTCAAGTACTTTCTGGAACAACACATTTCCTCCCCGAAGCAACAAAAATGGGTGACTAAGCTCTTTGGATATGATTATGAGATCATTTACAAGAAAGGCAAAGATAATGTGGTGGTGGATGCACTGTCCCGAAAATATGAAGAAGAAGGATCCATTTTTTTCTCTTTCCTTCATTGTACCAGATTGGCTCCAAGTTGTTCGCTAGGAATGGCTAAAAGATCCCAAAAGTTCACATCTGATCCAGGAATTGCAGACCAATGCTCCAGCTCCCCCAGGGTACTCTTGGCTCCAGGATGAGCTTCGATACAAAGGTCGTTTGTATTTAAGTATACAATCAAATCTTAAATCCATGGTACTTTATGAGCTTCATGCTACACCCACAGCGGGGCACTCTGGGTTCACCAAAACCTATGATAGGGTCAACCATTCTTTTTTCTGGGATGGTATGAAATAGGACATCCGTAATTTTGTCACTGAATGTGATGTGTGTCAATGCAACAAGGGAGAAACAGTCAAATCTCCCGGCACACTACAACTGGTTTTGATTCCACTTTCTATTTGGAAGGATATCTCTATGGACTTTAGTACCGACTTACCCAAATCAGGAAATAAATCAGTCATAATGGTGGTTGTGGATCGCCTTTCCAAGTATTCTCATTTCTGCGCTATTCAACACCCATTTACTGTATCCACGGTGGCTCAAATTTTCATGGACCAGGTCTTCAACCTTCATGGCATGCCGCATTCTATTGTTTATGATCGTGACCCAACTTTCACAAGAAATTTTTGGCAAGAACTGTTCAAGCTACAGGGCACCCAATTGCATCTCAACACAACTTATCATCCCCAGATTGATGGTCAAACGAAAGTTGTCAAAAAATGTTTGGAAACATATCTGAGGTGTTTTTCCTCTGAAAAGAAAAATCAGTGGGCTCAATGGTTACCCCTAGATGAATGGTGGTACAAAACTTCCTACCATACAACTACACGCATGACTCCTTTTGAAGTGGTATATGGACATAAGACACCTTCAGTTCTCTCATACTTACCGGGTACCTTGAAGGTCCAGGTGGTTGACCAAACACTTACAGTTCGAGAGGATATTCTTTGTACCCTCAAAGAGAACTTTTTCATGGCACAGAATCGCATGAAGCAACAAGCAGATCAAGGTCACTCTAAACGTCAATTTGCAGAAGGGGATCAGGTGTTTCTGTGACTGCAACCATACAAGAAAACTTCCCTCAAGGCCGAGCATTGTCAGAAGCTAGCACCCAAATTTTATGGTCCTTATACAGTTCTCAAGCGTGTTGGACAAGTCGCCTATCAGTTATCTTTGCCCAGTCATTCGAAGCTACATCATGTTTTTCATGTTTCATGCTTAAAGAAGGTGATTGGAACTAGGTGCCAAATTCAAACCAACCTTCCTGAGTTAGCTGAAGAAGGATCCATTTGGCTACAACCAAAAGCATTTTTGGACCAACGTGAGCATCGCCTGCATCAGAGAACCATCAAGGAAGTGCTAGTCCAGTGGAAAGATACAACTCCAACAGATGCCACTTGGGAACCAACTACCATTCTGCAACAGTTTCCACATCTCAAGCCTTGAGGAAAAGGCTTTTTTTAAGGGGGCGGACATGTTAGGGTCCTAACCCGCACATAGGTAGAGCAATATATTCGGATGTAATAAATTTAATATTAATAAGGCCTTTCAATAAAATAGAATAAGGCGGATGTAAGAAGACCTCATAGAATCTTCCGCTTCTAGAAGGATCTTCCTCTAGATGCTTATATTGATAGACATATTTAGTATAAATAAGGGTCGAGGGTATGAAAACCCTAGCTTAGAGATTATTGTAACAGAGCGTTGCTCGACTGGAGGTTGCCCCCTCGAAGAGGCTCGTGAAAATTTCTTTCTGAATCAAAGTGTTATTTCTGTTGTTGTTCTTATATCATTTCTGTGTTATTCTGGAGATTATGCTGGTTATATTACTATTATTCTACCATTTCTATCATTTTATTTCTGTTCTGCATACTTTTTATATCTGGCATATTACACATACCCGCTTGTATATCTTCTACAATCTAAATATCTAGCCCAGTCTACATCAACAAAGCGATGTATATCCAACACTCTATCCAATCCTGGTCTTCCTTGGTAGCACAATCCATAACTAGTGGTGCCACACAAATACCTGAAAACCCTCTTTATCGTTGTCCAATGATCCTTCCCTAGTTTTGACATATACCTGCTCAAAACTCCCATTGCATGTGCAATGTTCAGTCTAGTATAGACCATTACATACATCAAACTTCCAATTTCACTAGCATATGGAACACATGACATGTCATCTTCCTCATCTTGTGTCTTTTAACACTTATCTAGAAATAAATTTACACCTACAGGAATAGGAACCCTGACCGATTTACATTCTTGCATATTAAACCTCTGCAATATTGTCTCGACATATTTCCTCTTATTTAACCAAAGTTTATTGTTTCTCCGATCACTTTTTATTTCCATTCCCAAAAAGAAATTTGCAGCAACAAGATTCTTCATGTTAAATTTAGAGGACAACTAATTTTTCACATCCTAGATAACCTCCTTGTCGTTTCCTATTAGAAACAACTCATCCACATACAAGACCAAATAAATAAAATGATCACCAATTAATTTGAAATAAACAGAATGATCCACTTTTCTCCTTATGAATTCAAGTCCCAACATATAAGCATCAAATTTTGTATACCACATCCTTGGTGATTTATTTAACCCATATAGGGACTTTTTTGGCTTGCATACCGATTCATTCTGTTGAGTTTTCAATGAGCTATGGCTCATGCATTTAATTTAATTTTTTTGTTTTGTTTCTACTGCAACAAACAAAGATCACAAGAATAATAACCACACACAAGAACACAAGAAGTATCCTGGGAAACCCTTCTCAACAAGGGAAGAAAACCAACCCAATCCTTTGCTATATTCTTCAAGAGAAATACCTCCCACACCATCACCAAACTTAGCAGACAAGAGGGTGTTGTAATTCTCATAATTTCATACCACAACTTCTGAAATCATGAGATGACCCAATGATGAGAGTGTTTCCTCAATGGGGATTCACCTTTATTTATATAATACTTGTCACATCAAATGATGTGTCTATTGGCACAATAGGTCTGACATCAATAACTCAAAATATAATTAATAATTACCATATTAATTATCTTTTCTATTAATTATCTTTTACATTAATGTGGAGCCGACCTGTACCCTTTACATAATCAATAGGGTTACATGTAAGTCTGACTCTTGAACAATATAGCAAGGGATCTCATACACCCACTAGCAGGGATGATTTTAAGGATGGAAATTTATTTTAAAATGTAGAAACCTTAGCAAATCTTACTAATCCTTCATATGCCAACTATAAATGATTGGCAATATTTTTGTAAAAATATTCAAATTTCTAATGATTTTATATAGTTTTTATAAAATTTTGGCGATTTTTAAGGTAAAATAATTTTGTCCTATAGAATTTGGGAGAATCATTTTTAAAATAGCGAATCTCGTTTCTGGAAAAATCATGGAAAATTATCCCATGAGAGAAATTTAGCCCCTAAAATCATCCATGCCCACTAGTGCTTATCCACTAGGGGTACATCCATCTGTGCTCAGCCACAGAGATGTCTCTCTATCTCACTGCATCTCACAGGAGAACCACAGTCTCTAGTGCTCATCCACTAGGATCACATTCACATGTGCTCATCCACAGGCATGTCCAACTCAACAAATCTTCTTTCTCACTGTGTTACACAGGAGGGTCATCTGGAGTTCATCATCTCAACTCTCTGCTCATAGTAGGATAATACATTGTTTCATCTATGTCTCAGAATGATGCACCCAACTCATGGTAATTCACACGTTCACCTGTGCTCAGCCACAGGAACGTCCAACTCAACAAATCTTCTTTCTCATTGCGTTACACAGGAGAATCATCTGGAGTTATTCTCAACTCTTTCTAAGGAGGAGGCCAACACAACATTCTAGTTATGTCTCAGATAGGAACCACACACCCAACTCAAGGGCTCTCTCTCAGGAATGTGTCCTGGATAATGTCTCACACAGTTGTAAACATCAATACTTTATTTCCCTTCACAACAAATCCTTTTGGCTACTTCATATAGATTTCTTCTTCTAGATCCACACATAGGAATTTTGTTTTCACATTCATCTATTATACTTCAAAATAAAAAGCAGTGGAAATATATAAAAGACATATAATTACAGTTAACTTGGAAGTAGGAGAAAATATATCACCAAATTCAATTCCCTCTACCTGGGAATGACCTTTTGTTACTAACTGAGATTTGTATTTCTCCACTTTGCCTTCTGCATTTAAATTTTTCTTAAACACCCATTTGTCTCCAATGGGATTTCTTCCTGTTGGAAACTCGACTAGATCCCATGCCTCATTCTTATCCAACACTGCCATTTCTTCCATCATGGCCTTTTTCCAGAGTTTTCCATCCTCTAAATCCACTACCTCCCTAATGGTTCTAGGATCATCTTCAGTAATAAACAAAAAAATAAAATTGAAAAGAAATCAGGTGGAGTATACCTTTATGATTGCCTTATTTCCCGAACCAATCTCTTTATTTTGGAGTATGAGGATATTCTTCTTCTTATTCTTGTTCTTTTGTATAGTCTGATTCATTATCCTTCAACTCAAACTATATTTGATCTAGTTCCTCCTTCTTTGGTAGGAATTCTTGTTTGAAAACATTTTTTATTTCTCTAAATACCACATCTTGGCTATACATTACCTTCTTAGTTTCTGGGCTCCAAAGATTATAACCTTTCAAACCATATTTATACCTAATAAATATACACTTTTCAACCTTGTTATCTAACTTACTCATGTTTTCCTTTGGAATGTGAACATAGGCATTATAGCCAAATACCTTGAGATGTGTGAGAGAGGGTTTCTTACTAGTCCATACCTCGCATGGAGTCTTGTTATCTCATGTTGATGAGGGTGATCGATTGACCATGTAACATGCAATACCCACTACATCTACCTAGAATTCTTGTCCTAACCCGACACCACTAAGAATGCACCTTAATTTTTCCATCAATGTTATGTTCATCCTTTTTGCAACTCCATTTTGTTGAGGCCTATATGGATTAGTCTTCTTCCTTTCTATACTTCACTTCTTATATAATTCTCCGAATTCATTTCCGCATAATTCTCCACCACTATTCATCCTTGGAACCTTAATTCTCTTCTCTGACTGATTCTCCACAAGATCCTTAAACTCTTTGATTTTTTAAAAGACTTTAGATTTCTTTCTGAGGAAATAAATCTATGTATTCCTGGAGAAGTCGTCTATAAAGGATACACAATACACATATTTTCCCAGTGATGGAATCAACACAGGTCCAAACATATCAATTTGCACAAACTCTAAAATTCCCTATGCCCTCATTGCACCTAAGGGGAATATTATTCGATTATGATTCTCATATATGCAATGTTCATGGAAATTAAAATACAAAGATCAGTTAGACACACCTTCAACCATACCTTTATCCTATAGTAATCGAAGGCCCTGTTGGAATTTTTTCAATACTGAGAGGGGGGGGGTGAATCAATATTGCTTCTTTTTCTCAAATTAAATTAATTCTTTATTAATTTATAACAATTTATCAACAAAAATGTACATAACTCTGAATTTTAAATGTAACAATCATAAAAATTATATTTCATTTACAAGTTACAGTTTGTAAGAGACACCAATTTGTCTTCTTTTGAGCACCAAATCAAGGAGACACCAATCCCTTTTTTTCCAAGCACTGACTTGAGGAAGCACTAACTCCATGTAGATTAGGATCCAACCTATAGAGGACTCCAATCCTCTTGTTTTCAAGAACCAACTTGAGAAAGTTGCAACTCCCTGTTTCAGACTCAACCTGTAGAGGAATTCAATCTTCCCTTGCTCCTCCCTTCCACCCTCACTTCATGTTAATGTTTCACTTTATTCCTTAGACTATGTCTCGCTTTGATATTATGAATTAGACCACAAAGACATCTTCCTTCCACCATGTTTTTTGGTTTATATAGTCTTTCAATGGGTATAAAATTTGAACCAATATGTCTTTTAATAATGTATCATTGGGCCTCTTCATTTATTTAATAATCAAGTTGTTTTAATAACAACTTTATTCCTTTATTATTATTATTTTTAAGTAATCGAGTGACCTAGGTTTTTTCTTCAATATCTTTTTAAATTAAGAATCATGTTCTTAATTTGCATTGAAAATCCAGGAACTGTCTATTGGAGTATTTTCCTTTCAATAGTTATCATATTTCAAGCTTTTTTAAGCGTATTTCATGTATTCAAATAGACATGTGCTAAGTTATTCAGTCCATAGGAACGACGTTCATGACTAATGACTTATTAATATGTATAGAATTATAATTTACCACTCGTGGTGTCCCTCTTAGTGGCGTAGGTGATCAAAATGGTTTTATAAACCCACTATCGGGGTATCCACATTTCAAAGGATACTACCACGTGTCTATCGTGGTATTTTAGAAACAACATACACATATGCCAACCTTATCATTAACTTCTTCTCCCTTCGGCAATGCACACTACATCTCCACTGAAGATCCATCATCTTGATGAATGGTTATATCTGAACCTCCCATGATGTTTATTACACCTCGATCCAATGGTTGGGTTTTAATCAGGTGTTGAGTGGAAAATCATAGATTTCCAAGGTGCTTTAGATAGATCCACGGTTTGGATTTAATCAACCGTTGAGTCGACGATCCTTATTCATTTCAAACATGGACTTTACTTATAATTATTTTATGTGGCGGGTTCACAGACTCACGAACTCACATGTCTTCTCAGGTGTCATCAAAATGCAAGCCCAACTTCTGCTACCTCCATAATGAACCTATACTTAGAAGTTTTAAGTGATTCTTCTCAGGTTCTGAGACTTGCGAACTCATAGACTCACATGTCTTCTCGAGTGTCATCATAATGCATGCTCAACTTCCGCTACCTCCATAATGAACCTATACTTAGAAATTTGTAAGTGATTCTTCTTGGATTTGCAGACTTGCAGACTCCCAGACTCACATGTCTTATCGGATGTCATCAAAATGCATGCCCAATTTCCACTACCTCCATAATGAACCATACTTAGAAATTTTTTAAGTGATTCTTTATATGAGTCCAATCGATAGAATATGATACTTAACCATTTGTTTTGGGGTGCGCAACAGACTCGCGAAAAAATATTTGAGCCATCATATTGTGGTTCTATTTTGATCCAATGGTTGTCGATCAATCAACCTTGGTCTTCGCCCTTTAGTGTCAATTTGTCCATCTGATCTTTCTCTTATTTTGATCCAACGATCAAAATTATTCTTTGTTCTTTACTATTGATTCCTGCAACTTTCACACTTATAATCATCAGAACACCGATCATTATATTAAACTAAAAATAAAATCTCAGGAAGATTGTAACATGTTCCTTTTTATCTTTTTCATTTCTATGGGACAACGTCCTCCTTGTATGTCTCATAATAAAGAATTGTCTTCTCAGTCTTCTCATTACTCCATCTCCTTCATCAGAGTTAATGCTCTTGCAAAGCTCTCTTGCAACTAGTATAGCAAGGTACTTTAACAAATTTATAGTCTGAATGGACTTGTCTGGATGATAAATACATATTAACACTTCTTGACATCGATGACAACATAAAACCATGTCCAACATTCTCCCCCTTTTGCATTGATGGCACAAAGTAAAAACTCTTTATTTTAACTAAGTGTTAATGTTTATTCTCCTCCTTTGACAACAATGACAGAAATGACATTTCTCTGCTCCCCCTGAGGTTTTAATCTCTCTGAGGTTATACTCCCCCTACCCATGTGCTCCTTCTTTGATGAATCTTGCACAGTTCAATTAAATATGGAGATTACCCCTATTTTTTGTCTAAGGTATGCAAAAGTACTCCTGGGTAAAGGTTTTGTGAATATATCTGCAATATGTTCTTTAGTATCCACATATTCCACTTTAACAACTTTTTGAAAAACATGTTCCCTTAAAAAATGAAATTTGATTGGGATATGCTTGGTTTTTTAGTTCAAGACAAGATTCTTAGAAAGGTTTATGGCATTGGTATTGCCACATTTAAGAAGAATTAGATGATCATATTTTACTTGTAAGTCTTCTAGAGTTTGTTTCATCCATATTACTTGAGTGCAGCAGGAGGCAACAACAATATATTCAACTTATGTTGTAGATAGTGATATGGAGGGTTGTTGTTTACTTAGCCACGACACAAGACATTTTCCTAGGAAAAATGCACCTCCACTAGTGTTCTTTCTTCCATCTATACTCCCTTCCCAATCTACATCAATATATGCAGTTAATGTGAAGTTTTGTGTTTTTGGATACCATAAACCAAAATCCAAGGTGCCTTTGAGATATCTAAGAATCCTTTTAACTACCTTCATATGTGTTTCTTTAGGTGGATATTGAAATATAGCCACTAATCATACTACTTGCATGATGTCTGGTCTTGTTGTTGTTGCATATAATAGGCTACCAATCATTGCTCTATACATGGTTTGGTATACTTCTAGTGATTCATCATATTTGATAAGTTTTCATCATGTAATCATAGGAGTGCTCATAGGTTTACAATCTTCCATTTGAAATTTATTCAACATTTCTTTAATATACTTGGTTTGAGATATGAATATGCCTTTGTATGGTTGTGAAACTTGTAATCCCAGGAAGAATGTCAGTTCACCAAGCATTGACATATTGAATTATTTTTTCATTTATGTAGCAAATTTGTTGCTTAGAGGATTTATATTACTTCCAAATATGATATCATCCACATATACTAAAACAATAATCATATTCTAATTTTCAATTTTAATACATATATTGTTGTTTGTGGCTCCTCTTTTATATCCTTGTCGTTGTAGATGATTATCAAGTCTTGAAAACCATGCCCTATGTAACACACCCATGGTGGGGTGTAAAAATTGCATTCTCCTTAAAGGATCAAATCCTCTATACATGGTATCTAATTTGGAAATCGGGGCCTAGCCCCTTTTTTTTTCTTTGGCGACCATCGCATGTGACCATGGGCTATGACCAAACACAAAGGCCATAGGCGCCTATTCCGATGCATCGGTACTTCGTGCCTCTGGGATTTGGCGGAATTCGAAGCACCTCCTCGCAAAACCTCTTAAGTACTAATCCTCTGAAGTGCACCATCCGACGCCATGTTTCCTCAAGGATTTTTGACGACCCTGATTCACTTCGGGATTTCAAAATTCAGGAGGCTCGGATGCGTACACAACCTTTTCTCCCAAAGTACTTTGTACCCAGATTTCTAGATCAAGCGCCATGCATCCATTTTAAATCAACGTCTCAGGATCATTTCGAGACTTTGGCATTTGGGAGTTCTAAGCGGTGCAACACTCTATTCTCCCAAAGTACTTTCTTCCAGAGTCAAGGATCGTGTGCCACATATCCTTAGTGATCGATGGTTATGATCTTCTTCGAGTTTCGACGTTCGGAGGTTCCAAGCACTCCAACTCTTTTTCCTCTGTAGTACAGTGTACCCGTAGTTCCAGATTTGGTGCCAGACATCCATCTAAGTCAACTGCTCGGGTCCACTTCGGGATTCCCATATGCTCACACCACCTTTTCTCCTAGAGTGATTTCACCCAAAGTCAATGTACTATCGACACGCGTCTCTTTCAAATAAACGGTCACGATTTACTTCGGGAGTTCTCAACTCTCCTGACCCCACCTTCCTAAGAAGTGGATATCTTATGAAATTGGAGATCTTTTGATGCCTATCCTTAGCTGACAGATGACTCATATGAACTCCGCCTCTCCGACCTTTAGGAGTTCTTGTTCAACACCTCACCTTTTTCTCGGAGTGACTCTCCTCTGAAGTGCATGATCTGACGACACCTGTCCCTTTAGCTTTGATGGCTCAAATTTGATTTGGCTCTTTGGGATTTGGGAGGGTCAACCTCCCAACAATCACTTTCCTTTGGAGTGCTTACACCCAAAGTCGATGATCTGTCGACGCGTGCCTCCCACAGATCGACGACTGCAAGTCACTTTGGTTCTTCAGGCTTTGGGAGTTTTAACCTCTCATCACTCGCTTTCTCATAGAGTGATTACACCTGAATTTGATGATCTGTCGACACGTGTCCTTTCTCTCAGATCGACGGTATGGAAGGACTTCGTTACTTTGTGGATTTCCAAAGGAACTCATGACTATCCACCTAGCAACTTTTCTAGGTCTGACAGTCACGATCCGACCAATATCGATGTGTTCATCCATCGATGGTTCACAATGATTGCAGGGCCCTAACATGTGCACTCTTTATCAGAGAGCTCAACCTCCGTAATCTGAAAAGTACTCACCCCACTCAATCTAATTGGGGTTATTGATCTTCCAGCCTGACAAGATCAATGACGTTAGTGGATTGCAGGCCGCAGACTAGCGCATCTGCTAATTTCACATTCACGCTCCACAATGATTCCCTGCCATTGATATTCGTTCACAGATCAACGATTCACAGTGATTGCGAGGTCCAATCTTTGCAATCTGGAAAGTGCTTGCCCGACTCTGATTTAATCCTAGTTGTTGATCTTCCATTCCCAATGATATCAACGACGTTGCTTGATTACGGGCTGTGAACTAGCATGCTCACTAATTTCACCTTCTCTCTCTGCAATGATTCCCAACCATCGATTTAATCGATCTTCTAGTGTTTGATTTGTTAACTCCAGTGGGTATTTAAGTCGATCTGACACTTGGGATGACTTCTCCTCCCATTAAACGACTCATATCCTTCTCTACTATCAGGTTCTTATGTAATCTATGGATCTAATTACTTCGGTAGTTCGATTAACTTTGACTATAGTGAAATTTGACACCTTGGAGCTTTGAAATCCCGATGTTCTGAAACCTTCATGAGCTAACTCCTTTTTGCGCAAGGTTCCTAGACCCAGGTCACATGGACCTTCATAACACTCTTGGGCTATGAACTCTAATCTTATTCGGGTTTTCGGTAAAGGACTTGGGTGCAAGTTCAAAGTCTCTTAGACTACTGGTCTGAGGGAAAAATCTCCCTACCTTGTAGAACTTTAAGCTCTGAAACAGGGCAAGGTAAACTCGTGAGGATAACGAAACAGTAGCAGTGCCCAGAGGTTTTTTCCGAATCTAGAATTGTGTTGTAATTCCCTGGGGAAATGCCTTCGAGGAATTAAACTGGAGTATATGGAAAATCAAGCAGAAGCATAAGTTCTTAAGGGAACAAACGCATGCTCATAACTTAATCATTTTAATATAGAAACCATTTATAGACATATAAATATACACATGCATCCACTATTTCCAATTCAAATCACAAGGCATGAAAACACTTATCATAACCATAAGGTGTGATGTGACTGCTGAATGGGGTGCTCGTTTCCGCCCAACCAAAGGCTCAATCACTCATAATGGATTTACCACTAGCCACCCCCGAGCTTGGACCACGATGCTTTGAGATTCCATCTATTTTTTCCATCTCAACGGAAGTTAGGGATGAAGGTTACTCTCCTTATCTTAGTACAGAAAATAGATAGGGACAAAGGTTACTCTCCTTCTCCTGACTCAGTCTCTATTTCCTGTGATCAGTCACTTTCCTCTTTCAATCCTTCCTCATACCCAAGAGCTTCAACTCTCCTCTCTACACTCTTCGCAAGTCTTCCTCTGCCCACCACGCTTCCTTTCTTTCCTTCCTTGACAAGATTGTGTGTGGCTTGAATTCCCAGTCCATGGTCAGGTCTGGAAGCCTTACAGATGCATGGTCTACCCCATCCCCTCATTAACTCTTGAGGAGGTCTTCCCACCTACCAGCCTAACTATAATTCATTCTTGGGTCATAGGGTTGTTTTGATCCTGAGCAATTAAATCTAGTAAGGTACTAGTTCGGTGGAGGTTAAAGCAACCATTCCTGGTCCCCTTCACCACCTTTTCATAGCATTCGTGGTCTCTCTTAGCACATCCCCTTTCCAGCAGTCATGCAACACATATCCATTTTCTATTAAAATAAAATAATTTACATTCATCGACCTTCTATACAAAGGTCCATCAAATCAAACATTCACACCTTTGAGTTTTCCATAGTTCCTTGGCCGATATAGATTTATTTACAAACAGGGGGAAACATGGTGTTACAATTTCCTCCCCCTTAAAGGAAAATCATCCTCGATGTTCTATCTATCAACATGATATGTATATATAGGAGTAAATAAAGTTGGATATTCCTATCTCATGGCATCCTCCATTTCCCACCTAGCCTCATTTGGGCCAAAGTGTTTCCACTGCACCTTGATCTATGCAATGGTTTGGTTCCTGAGTGAGGTTTCCTTTCTGTCTAGTATGCATTGAGGTTTTGGTAGGAATTCTCCCTTCGTCTCCACCTGGATCACATACCATTCAATTATATGATTAGAATCATGTACATATTTCTTCAATAATGAATCATGGAAAACATTATGTGCCTTTAGCCCTATAGGATCTTGCCTTAGGTATGACGTCACGGTCTTGAAGAATACATTTGTTTCTTGTACATTCCTGAATCTTTCCCTGACATACATTTCATAGGTGCTTACCGCTACTAGGTGAATCATTTATGTACTTATACTAAGGGCATCGACAACCCTATTTTCCTTTCCTTTGACTAAGGAGAGCCATCCACCTAGCTTGCCTGGCATTGAGTTTTGGTTGATCAAACAGGTGCCTCAAGCCAAAATGGTCTATCATAAGCACAAATATCCTACCCAGGAGGTAATGCCTCCACATTTTTAAAGCACGTACTATGGAATCCAACTCTAGGTCATGGGTCACATAATTGATTTCATGTGCATTCAATTTCCTGGACACATAGCAAATTACACATCCCTATTGCATAAGGACTCCTCCAAGTCCTTCCTTGCAGGCATCTGTACACACGAGGAAATCATTATCAGGGTTTGAAATATTCAACACAGGTGCATGGGTCAGGAGGTATCCTGAAATATTTCTTCACATCTTGATGTCTAAGTGAATTTAATCCCCTTTTTCTGAAGGGCAATGATTGGACAACCAATATTGGAAAACCCTTTTATGAACCTTCTATAGTATCCTGCTAATCCCATGAAGGATATGATATCAGATACATCCTTTGGGGTAGGCCATTCCATAATAGAACTGATATTGTCAAGTTCTACTACCACCCCTTCTTTAGAAATAACATGGCCTAAGTAATGGACTTGCTTCTGGAAAAAGTCTCACTTGCTAAACTTAGCATAGAGCTGATGCTCTCTTAGTACTTGAAGTATGAGTCTAATATGTTCTTCATGCTCCTCTCTACTATTAGAGTAGATTAGGATATCATCAATGAAAACCAATACAAATTTGTTCAGGAATTTGCTGAGTACATTATTCATCAAGCACATAAAAGTGGCGGGGGAATTGGTTAACCCGAATGGCACCACCATAAATTCATAGCGACCATACCTCGTTCTAATGGTTTTTTTGTGGATGTTTTCATCCTTAATTTGGACTTGATGGTATCCAGCCCTTAGGTCAATCTTCGAGAAAATGGAAGAACCTCCCAATTGGTTGAACAAGTCATCGATTCTTGGTAAGGGGTACTTGTTCTTTATGGTTGTCTATAATCTATGCACAGTTCGAGTGTGCCATATTTGTTTTTCAAAAACAAGATGGGTGCTCCCCACAGAGATACACTAGGTCAGATGTAGCCTTTGTCCATCATCTCCTTTAGATGTAGCTTGAGCTCAACCAACTATGGTGTGCTCATCCTATAGGGCATTCTAGATGCTGACACTGCTCCTGGTGCAAGTTCTATCGAGAAGTCAATGTCTCTTCTTGGAGGTAGACCTGGTACCTCTTCTGGAAACATGTCTTTATATTCTCTTAATATGGGGTGATCCTATAGGTTTGATTTTTCATCCTCAACATATTCCAACACCTGTATTTCATATAAAGGACACCCCTTTCTACAATACTTTTTCATTTGAAGGGTTGATATTTGTCTCACTGAGACATGCTTCTGAATCCCTTGGATGGTTATAACTTATCTTTCCCCCTTCTTCATTTACACATTCTAAAGTTTTATGGTAATATTCCAACTTAGTTTGATAAGAAACCAGCCAGTCCATACCAATCAACAAGTCATAAGATCCTAGGAGAAGTATGTTAAGGATCGCTCGGGTGGGAAATCCATCCATGATGAATTGGCAAGCTGGTATGACCTTTGCTACTTTTGTTTTGTTCCCAGTGGGTAGTTGTACCAACCACGACTTAACATGTCTAACTAGTTGTAGTTTACACTTATCAATAGTCCGAGGGGCCACATAAATCAAATTAGAAACATGGGAAATTAAAATAGAAACTATATGGTTGGCGATCATACCTTCCATCTCCACCACTGAAGCTTGGTGGTTGACTTGATTATTGTCTAAGGCTGCATATATTTGTGGCATTCTCCTAGCCACATCATTGATAGTGGTAGCTTATTGGATATTGTATACTCTCCTATTGTTCTGTTTTCTGTGTGGACAATCCCTCAACCGATGATCTTCTCCACAACCCCATCATTTTAAGGGTTCTTTCTTTAGGTTATCAGTCTTTCCTGGGACTGCCCCAAAAGGCTTATTTCCACTTTGAGAGGGGAATTTTTTCTAATACACACTTATTGTAGGAATTTTCATCCTATAACCCTTCCCATAGTTCTTAAATCTTGAGGATTTAAACCCCTTCTTCTTGAATCCCGAACTACTCTTCTTCTTCCAATCCTCGTGATTACTCCCAAACTGTTCATAACAATACCTCACCTTCCAGATGGTTTCTTTGAAGGTCTTTGGTTCGTCAAACTCAATCCTGTCCCGGTAGGTCTGAGGTAGCCCACTAATAAACCACTACATGTTTACCTTTTCATCCTTTATGTAGGGTACATACCTCAGTAGCTCAAGGAATTTATTGACATATTCAACTATGGCGAGCTGCCCCAGATTGAGTTCATAGAACTCCTTATTCTTCCCCTCCATGTATTTCTCTGACATACACTGCTTCCTGGAGTATTTCTCGAACTATTTCCATGACAAGTCCTTCTCATGGACTCCTTTCACATTCCTTAGGCCTTCCCACCAAATGGTATCCTTTCCATTCAGGTTGAAGATGGTTATTCGAGCCTTCAGGTTTTCAGAGTAGTCATGGACTCTGAATTACTTCTTTAAACTAAGAAGCCAACCTTCAACCTCTTCTCCTTTATTAATCTCTGCATCGAAAGAGGGTGGTTTGGATTTCTTGAAATCTTCAGGACCATGAATTTTGGAACGCCTTCGTGTCCTTCCTTTCCTTTGAGAATGTGAGCTAGTTTTGCTACTAGAATATCCCTCGGAATTGCCAACTTCCTTTCCAGAGGACTCTCCCAATGAGTATCCTCTACCTCCAGGTTGGTCCTTCTTCGAGGTGCTTCTCCTACTGTGGTCACTTATGGGGCCATGTTTTCGGATCTTAGGTGGACTTTGACTTCTCTTCACATGTCGTCGGTCCACATGGTTGGTTGCGGGTTCATGCTGCAGCTTTCTCTATATGTCGGATAAGCTCTGCAACAAGACTAGATTAATTTTTGTTTGTTTTTCTTTCTCCTTTATCAATATCTCGTTGTTGGCCTTGAAACTCTGTAATTCGGCCCTGAGGCTCCTTACAGTTTTAGCCACATCCTGAGGGGTTTGCACCACCCTCCTTTCGTCAGATTCTTCGTCTCTATTATGGGAGCCATCCCCCACTTCATAACATGTCACCATCCTTTAGACTTGAATTTTTCCCGTGATTTACTAAATGCTCGAGTGCTGAAAAAACACTTATTGTTAGTTAACAGTCTATTAGTTTATGAACAATACACAATTCAAATTTCTTAAATGCACACACACAATAGCAAGTTTCATTATTTTCCTCAATAAAAATTTAACCAGACTCTTTAATAAAGAGGTAATATAGGGTGTCACTCTTAAAAGTACTCTAAATATGGTTTTTAAGCAACTCGTCCATGAGCCCAAGCATGCTAATTGTTGTAACCATGCTATGATACGAATTTGTAACACACCCATGGTGGGGCGTAAAAATTGCGTTCTCCTTAAAGGATCAAATCCTCTATCCATGGTATCTAATTTGGAAATTGAGGCCTAGCCCTTTTTTTTTCTTCAACGACCATTGCATGTGACCACAGGCTATGACCGAATGCCAAGGCCATAGGCACCTATTTCGGTGCTTCAGTACTTCGGGCCTCCGGGCTTCGGCAGAATTTGAAGCACCTCCTTGCAAAACCTATGGAGTACTAATCCTTCAAAGTGCACCATCTGATGCTATGTTTCCTCGGGTATTTTCGATGGCCTTCGTACCTGGAGTTCTAGATCAATCACCATGCATTCGTTTTAAATCAACAACTCAAGTTCATTTTGGGACTTCGACATTCAGGAGCTTCGAGCATTCCAACACTCTATTCTCCCAAAGTACTTTCTTTCAGAGTCAAGGATTGTGCATCATGAGTCCTTGGTGATCGACGGTTATGATATTCTTTGGGCTTCGGCATTCGGAGGTTTTGAGCACTCCAACTCTTTTTCCTCTGAAGTACTTCGTACCCGCAATTCCAGATCCGGTGCCACGCATCCATATAATTCAATGGCTCAGGTCCACTTCGGGACTTTGACATTTGGGAGTCCTGGATGCTCACACCACCTTTTCTTTTGGAGTGATTTCACCCGAAGTCAATGATCTATCGATGCATGTCTCTTTCAAATCGACGGTCATGATTTAATTCAAAAGTTATCAACTCTTGTGACCCCACCTTCCTCCGAAGTGGCTATCTTCTGAAATGGGAGATTTTTTGACACCTATCCTTAGCTAACAGACGTCTCAGATGAAATCTGGCTCTCCAGCCTTCAATAGTTCTTGTTCAACACCTCCCCGTTTTCCTGGAGTGACTCTCCTCTGAAGTGTAGGATCTAACGAAACCTGTCCATTTATCTTGGACGACTCATATCTACTTCAACTCTTTGGTCTTTGGGAGGGTCAACCTCCCCACACTCACTTTCCTCTAGAGTTCTTATACCCGAAGTTGACGATATGTCGATGCGTTCCTCCCGTAGATCGACAGCTGCAAGTCACTTTGGCTCTTCAGGATTCAGAAGTTTCAACCTCTCATCACTCGCTTTCTCTCTAAGTGATTACACTTGAAGTCAATGATATGTCGACACATGTCATTTCTCTCATATTGACGGTATAGAAGGAATCTGTTACTCCGTAGATTCCCAAAGGAATTCACGACTATCCACCTAACAAATTTTCTAGGTCTGACAGTCACGATCTGGCCAATATCGATGTGTTTGCTGATCGACGGTTCACAGTGATTGCAAGGCTCCAACATGCGCACTCTTTGTCAGAGAGATCAACCTCCACAATCTGAAAATTACTCGCCCCACTCGGTCTAATCAGGATCATTGATATTCCATCCCGACAAGATCAACGGTGTTGGTGGATTGTGGGTTGTGGACTAACACATCCACTAATTTCACCTTCATGCTCCGCAATGATTCTCCACCATCAATCTTCGTTCACAGATCGATGGTTCATAGTGATTGTGGGGTCCAATCTCCACAATCTGGGAAGTGTTTTCCCGACTTCAATTTAATCTTGGTCATTGATCTTCCGTTCCCAATGATATCAATGACGTTTCTTGATTTTGGGCGGTGAACTAGCATGTCTGCTAATTTCACCTTCGTGCTTCGCAATGATTCCAAACCATCGATTTAATCGAGCGGATGGTGTTTGATTCATTAACTCCAATGGGTATTTAAGTTGATATAAAGACTGAGATGGCTTCTCCTTCCGATAAATGACTCGTATCCATCTCCGGTGTTAGGTTCTTAAGTTATCTATGACTCTTGTTACTCTGGTAGTTCGGGTAACTTTGACTATCATGAAATTTGACACCTAAGAGATTAAAACTCTCGATGTTTTGAAGCCTTCATAAGCTAACTCCTTTTTGCACAGGGTTCCTAGACCTAGGTCACATGGACCTTTAGAAGACTCTTGGGATATTAAATCTAATCTTAGTTGGGTTTTTGGTTAAGGACTTGGAGCACGAGTTCAAAGTCTCTTAGATTATTGGTCTGAGGGAAACACCTCCCTACCTCACAGAAATTTGAGCTTTGAAATTGGGCAAGGTAAACTCGTGTGGTTACCGAAATCGTAGAAGTGCCCAGAGGTTTGCTCCGACTCTGGAACTGTGTTGTAATTCCCTGGGGAAACGCCTTCGAGGAATTAAACTAAAGTATACGTAAAATCAATCAAAAGCATAAGTTCTCAAGGGAACAAACACATGCTCATAACTTAATCTGTTTAACACAGAAACCATTTATAGACATATAAATATACTCATGCATCCATTATTTCCAATTCAAAGAACAAGGCATGAAAACACTTATGAGAACCATAAGGTGTGATGCAACTGTTGAATGGGGTGTTCGTTTCCACCCAAACATAGGCTCAGTCACTCCTAATTGGATTTACCACTGAACACCCACGATCTTGGACCACGATGCTTTGAGATTCCATCTCTTTTTTCTAGCTCAACGGAATTTAGGGAAGAAGGTTACTCTCCTTCTCCCAGTACATAAAATAGATAGGGACAAAGGTTACTCTCCTTCTCCCGAATCAGTCTCTATTTCCTTCTATTAGAACTCACTTTCCTCTTTCAGTCCTTCCTTGGACCCAAGAGCTTCCACTCTCCTCTTTTCACTCTTCGCAAGTATTCCTCTGCCCACAACGCTTCCTTTCTTGCCTTCCTCAGCAAGATTGTGTGTGGCTCGAATTCCCAGTCTGTGGTCAGATATGGAAGCCTTACAGATGGGCGGTCTGCCTCATTAACTCTTGAGGAGGTCTTCCCACCTACCAGCCTTACTGTAATTCATTCCTAGGTCAGAGGGTTGTTCTGATCCTAAGAAATTAAATCCAACAAGGTACTGGTTCGGTGGAGGTTAACACAACCATTCCTGGTCCCCTCCACCACCTTTTCATAGCATTCATGGTCTCTCTTAGCACATCCCCTTTCCAACAATCATGAAACACGTATCCATTTTATATTAAAATAATAGAATTTACATTCATCAACCTTTTATAAAAAGGTCCATCAAATCAAACATTCACACCTTTGAGTTTGCCATAGTTCCTTGGCCAATATAGTTATATTTACAAACTAGGGTAAATAGGGTGTTACACCATGGGAGCTTGTTTGAGACCATACATCGTTTTTCTTAATTTGCATACATTATCTTTATTTTCTGATAACATAAATCCTTCAGGTTGTTCTATATAAACTTCATCCTCTAGATTTCCATTTAAGAATGTTGATTTGACATCCATTTGATATATTTTGAAGTTTTTAAAACATCCAAATTCCAAGAACATTCTGATAGTTTTTAATCTGGCTACTGGGGAAAATGTTTCCTCAAAATAAATCCTTTCTACTTGTGCATATCCTTTGCATATTAATCTTTCTTTATTCCTTATAACTTGACCATCTTCATTAACTTTATTTTTAAAAATCCACTTGGTCCCTACCACATTTTTGTCTTTTGTTCTTGGGACAAGTTCCCAAGTCTGATTCTTATCTATTTGATCAAGCTCTTCATTCATGGATTTAATCCAATATTCATCTTTGTTTGCCTTTGCAAATGTTTTTGGTTCTATTAGGAAGAACATTGATTGTTTTGATTCATATGTTATCCTTCTTCTTGTTTCAACTCCAACACTTTGCTTGCCTATGATTTGACTTTTAAGATGATCTCTTTGTACTCTTCTTGATGGTGCTCTTGATTCTTGTCTTGGTGATGCTTCCTCTTTGTTTTCTTATTCACTTTGTGATTCTTCTTATTGTATTTCTTCAGTTTCTTCATCATCATCATCATCTCTTATTCTTTCATAAAATTGTGAATTGTCTTGAGATTTGATTCTTCTTGATGTTAGATCATCCAACTTTACATTTTCACTTTCTACAATTTTGTGCAATATCATATTGTAGCATATGTAGCTCTCTTTATTGGATGAGTAATCAAGAAATATACATTCATTTGATCTGGAATCAAATTTTCCTAGATTATCATCATCTATTTTTATATAGCATTTTCTCCCAAAGACTCTGAAGTGTTTTACTGATGTTGTTATGCCAAACCACAACTCATGTTGGAGTTACTTCACACACACCTAGGATTTATTTGTCCTAAGGTTATTCCTTGTTTATTAGTCATAATTGGTCATTATCCAGTCTCCTATATTTTAGGGGAGAATATTCCACCTGGAGAATAGTCTCTTTCATTTGACACTTCAGTTTGACTAGTTGAGTTGAGTTTAGATGTTTCATTGGTTTTTTTACCATGCAACATTGGGATCATCACCAACTCACTACTCTTTGTTCAGTCAGTTAACTGAAGACTAGTTGACTAGTTAACTCAGCTAGGTGGCAGTTCACTCCCATAACTGCCTAAGAGACTAGACTAGGTGGCAGTTTACTCTTGTAACTATTAGTGTGTGTCCAGATCAATATAGACCACCAATATGGCTCATTAGTTACTCATTTATTCTATATATATTGTAAATTATTCACTCTTTGAGTGTGGAATACGGTTAATGAGAATTCTTCCACTCTTTCTATCTTGCTTCTTCTTTCTCAATTTCTCTCTGCAAATGTGTGTAGTATTTTCTAGCTAGATCTATTCTATGCAGGTTCAACACATTTGCATGGTATCAGAGCCGACGAACTACTAAGCAAAAGCTACACCAAATCATTTTTTGCAGGTACAAAAGATTGAAGACAACAAAAGATGGATTATTCACTAGAAATACTTCTTACGCCTCATAACTATTTGGAATGGAAGCCAAAAATTCTGCTTCATCTTAGATGCAGAGGCTTGTACCAAATTACTATGGTAATGGAAGTAGAGCCTGATTCTGTCGATGAGAAAAATGACTTTCTCAATAGACAAGATATGGCCATAGGAAGTATCGGCATGTATGTTTCTCTCGAACTTTTCCATCAAGTATATGAAGAATCACAAGGATCAACTCCAAATGAATTATGGACCATATTGGAGGTTCTATTTGGGAATGAAGAATATTGTGAAGATTTTATGTGGGAGGTTGAACAAATAGAGCCATAAGAGAAGCCATTAGAAGATCAAGCCTCTTATTATGAAGAGTCTTCTACAAAAGTATTTGTAGAAATTTGTTTTCCATTAATTGAAGATGATGTCTACTCCATTTCAGATTTGTTTTTTGAAATTCATGTGGAAGATATATGGCATGCATATCACGAGTCACATGCAGAAACTTTTGCATACACCATGCATGCATCTCAGGAGTCAAAAAGGGATCCGTGCACATCAGATGCCATTATGATATTTTCTAAGAAAGATTTGCATATTTATTTTTTTGGATATTTGAATTCCTCTCGGGAAAATATCCAATTTAAAAAAACAAATCATCTGAAATAGAGTTCGGAAAGTGAAGTTATGATCGTTTTAAAATCAACAAAATTTCAACATGTTTTTGGAAACGACACACGGTTTTCAAAATTTCATCCAAAAATTATTTGGATATTTTTTATTACAAGAAGATAAAGTGGATATGTGTGGAAATCTCAATGGTGCATATACTTCATCAGATCCGTGCATACATCTACATCTTCAACAAAATCTTCAACGAGCACAAACTTGCACAGTTGTGAGGTCTTCTCGGAGTGAAGGACGGTGTTGCTTAGCAACTATTTTTTGTTCCTTCTCATTTTTTATTTTATGCATTGTAATTTGAGGGGGGGTTTTGTTCCCATGAGGTTTTCCCTCTTTCCTAGTTTAGTTCAGTGTATCTTTTGTATTTGGGTACCTAACATGGCCTTGTAGCCAGGACCCATTCTTTATTTTCACCATAGTGATGTTCAGGGGGGGTGTTGTAGTTGCTTCACACACCTAGGATTTATTTTTCCTAAGGTTATTCCTTGTTTATTAGTCATAATTAGTCATTATCTAGTCTTCTATATTTTAGGGGAGAATACTCCACCTAGAGAATATTCTCTTTTAGTTGACCCTTCATTTTGACTAGTTGATTTGAGTTTAGATGTTGCATTGGTTTTGTCACCATGCAACATTGGGATAATAACCAACTCACTACTCTTTGTTCAGACAGTTAATTGAAGACCAGTTGACTAGTTAACTCAGCTAGGTGGTAGTTCACTCTCGTAACTGCCTAAGAGACTAGACTAGGTGGCAGTTTACTCTTGTAACTGTTGGTGTGTGTCCAGATCAATCTAGACCACCACTATGGCTCATTAGTTACTCATTTATTCTATATATATTGTAAATTATTCACTCTTTGAGTGTGGAATACGGTTAATGAGAATTCTTCCATTCTTTCTATCTTGCTTATTCTTTCTCAATTTCTCTCTACAAATGTGTGTAGTATTTTCTAGCTAGATCTATTCTATGCAGGTTCAACACATTTACAATATGTGTTGATGATTGCAGCTACGTGAGACATTCTCCAGGACACAAACCTGAGAGAAAGCCCCTAAGATGGGTGTGTGGTTCCTATCTAAGACAGAGTTGGAACGTAGAGATGGCCTCCTCCTTATAGAGAGTTGAAAAGAACTACAGATGATTCTCCTATGTAACACAGTGAGAAAGGAGATCTATAGAATTGGACATGTCTGTGGTTAAGCACAAGGTGAACGTGTGAAATCCCAAAGTGTTGGGTGAATTGTCATGAGACACACATGAAGGTTATGAGAAAATCCATAGAGGTTATGAGAAGGTTATGAGAAAATCCTATGAGCATAGAGGTTAGAAGGTTATGAGAAAATCCTATGAGCATAGAGGTTATGAGAAAATCCATATGACTCTCCTATGTAATGCAGTGGGAAAGAAGATCTGTTGAGTGGACGTGCCTGTGGATGAGCACAAGTGAACGTGATCCTAGTGGTTGAGCACTAGTAAGAACTGGTTCTTCTATGTAATGCATTGAGCCAGAGATATGGACATCCATATGGATGTTACCCTAGTGGCTGAGCACTATTGGGTGTATGAGATCCCTTGATATATTGTTCAAGAGTCAGACCTTCATGTAACCCTAATTGTAATGTAAAGGGTACAGGTCGGCCCCACCTTAATATAATAGATAATTAATGTAAAAGATAATTAAACTGGTTATTATTAATTATATTGTGAGTTAGTGACGTTGGCCCTATTGTGCCAATAGACATTGTTTTTGATAGGTTCAGTCTATTATGATTAAAGGTAAAATCCCCATTGAGGAATCATATCTTTTGTGTGAGTCTGAAAATTTCAGCAAGTACATCTACTTGGGAAAAGTGTGCACCTCTCTTGGGATCTAGTCTTCTAGGGTTTGTGAGCACCCTTTTGTGTGCTAGGTTTTCTTGGTGGTGAAGGTATTTCTCTTGAAGAATATAGCAAAGTATTGGTTGGGTTTTCTTCCCTTGTTGAGAAGGGTTTCCCAGGATACTTCTTGTGTACTTGTGCATGGTGTTTCTTCTTGTGATCTTGGTTGCTGCAACAAATTGTCTATGGTTTAAGTAAAATGCTAAAATGGAATGAACTTAATGCTTAAGCCTAGATTATTGAAAAATAAACATGGAATCAGAGCATAGGTCTTGAAGAACCCATTGCACAAGAAACTTTCAGCCATTTTCTCTCTCCCGCAAAACCGTACGACCCTCCTAGGGTTTCCAGAAATTTTGTATGGCTTACCTTTCTAAGCGTTTTCAACACTTGGAAATTGGACGTTGGGGATAAAAATACCATAGGAGTGTACGGACTCCTTCGGCGCACCTCCAACAAGCTTCAGATTGAAATTTCAATCATTTTGAAATGTTGGCCCTAGGGTTTTGCTAATTTCTGCAGAAATTTCAGTATTAGGGTTTCTACAACTAATTGAAGGAGATCTTCAGCTCGCCAATGTTCTCCTATTCTTCAAAGGATTATTTTTGGTAGTCATAATTCCAACAAAACATAAAATTTCTAGCCTAGCCTAGCTGTTAGGTTTTCTAGCCCAGTTGACAAGGGGTTGTGAAGAATCTAAAATCATGATGAACAAAACTATGATGGAAGATAAGCTTGATGGATCAATAAACTTCAAGTTCATGGAAGACAAGACTTCAAAGGAAGACTTATTGTGGGTGATACAAAAAGGTGACACTGTGACTACCTCCTTCATGAAGATGTGAGAGGACAGAGATCAACCATGTGCCATTGGAGAAATCATATTAGCACCCTCAGGTATGCACTTGTATATATATTATTTGTATCATTTCCATGAGGGAAATTGCAAGATGAGGGAACCTTTTTCTGAATTCATGGATCCAGAGGGATCTTAGTACATTTAGAGGAACAACACACTGGAAGTGAAGACTCCAGGTTTGATTGTTGTAATTCTCATTCCTCTAACCTATATTCCTAAAAGGTTGCTACATTACAAGTAGGTGTTGTAGTTGTGACAACAATCCTTAAATTGTTTTGATTCTAGATATGCACTCATTATTATCCTTTAGGAGATATTCTTGTTTTGGTTCCTCTTGTTTTCTTGTTCCAAACAGGTTAAGAACAAAGTAAAATGCTTATCCTTTAGAGGGATTCACTTGACTCAGAGGGAGACAAAACTATTTGAGAAAGAGGAAGAATAGAACCAATGAGACAACCAATGAAATAATGCATGATCATAATCCTTCTATGATTCCATGGGAATAAGCATGCATGACTCAGTATATGTTCAAAACAAGAGTCTTCACTAGACTTTGAAAAACATAACTCCCGAAGAAACCTTCACCGGAGTGAAGCCTGAGATTGAACACTTCAGGACATTTGGGTGCCCAGTGTATTTTCATGTACCCAAAGAGAAGAAGTCCAAGCTAGACCCTTCAGGGAGAAATGATACATTTATGGGATAAACAGTGAATCTTCGAAGACATTCAATATATACATCCCTGCTTAGAGAAAGATTGAGACAAGAAGAGATGTTTTCCTTGAAGAAGAGATAGCCCTTCAAAGATCCAAATAATCTTAGATGGAGATTGATAGTGAGACAATACCTTCTCCCCCTTCATCATTTCATAGGGAGACAAACATTATTCCAGCTAATCCAGTTGCTATGTCCAGAGGTATTGCAGTAGGGCATAAAAGGATTTCCTAGGCTCACTCTGCAAGAGGAAAAGGAACATACAAGCCCCTCAAGGCACAATCCCAAGAAAGAAAAAGATATCTTCGAGCTATCCTTCAGTCATGAGCCAGTTCATTGATTTTGAGACTCCTTGTCTTGGAGAAGCAATAGGAGAACAAGTATGGCAAGATGCCACAACAAAAGAATACCAATATATCTTAAAAGAATGATGTATAAGATATTGTTTAGAGACCATAAGGGAAGTATGTGGTAACTTCCAAGTAGATCTATAAGATCAAACATGCAGCTGATGGAAGTGTCGAGAAATACAAGGTAAGATCTATAGCCAAAGGATTCTCACAAACATAGGGAGTTGTATATGATGAGACACTTGATCCAGTAAGCCCGATAAACTTACGTCCATACTACCATCCATGAGTTGGAAACTATATCAGATGGATGGATTCTTTATGAGTTTGGGTTTCAACAAGAGTAGTTTTGATCCAAACCTATATTATTATAGTGTTGGTGACGAGAGCCTGATTTTGATGACTTCTTCAGAAATCCTTGTTGTTGGATACAAGTAAGCTTTGAATTTTGATTTCAAGATGAAGGATATGAGTATGATTCACTACTTCTTGGGACGAGAAGAATGACAAAGGACCAATGATATTTTCCTGAGTCAAGGAAAATATACAGAGGGAATATTAAAGAAGTTCAGTATGATAGAATGCAAATCCAGGGTAATGGATTTGAAGAAAATGAAAGATGATGATTCAGACGAGATTGATCCACAACTTATTGGATCACTGATGTATCTGGTTAACACCAGACTTGATTCATGCTATGCAACAAATATGCTTAGTCAATGCATGAGCCAATTAAGACAGATTCACATGATAACAGTAAAGCATGTATTGAGATACACATGAGGCACAGTTAAATATGGCCTGAGATATGCCTCCAATTGTGAAAATGAGTTTGCAGGGATATTCCTATAAATATTGAGCAGAGAGTACAAGTGGACCGAAAGAGAACATCCGGTTATTGTCTTACCATGAAGATTTCCATGATTTCCTGATGCAGCAGGAAACAAAACTCTGTGGTCTTGAGTACCACATAAGCAGAGTATGTAGCATCAAGTGTGCAAAGCAATATGACTTCACAAGCTTCTGACGGATTTACTTGATCATGAGATGGATCCTATGATGATAACCAAAGCTCTATGTAAAACTCATTGAGAACCCATTGTTTCATGATAGATCGAAACACATTGAGATAAAATATCATTATATCAGAGACATGATGAAGAGGAAAATAAGTACACATGCACTACCTTCCTACACATGAGCAGATTGCATACATATTCACCAAATTAACTTTGTGAAGGATACCTCCCTAGTTGAGAGGGAGTTTTTATAACTACAATTAAGACAAAGTTCAAAGTAAATTCATGTGAGACTTGGCATGATGAAGAATGCCTCCCTAGCTGAGAGGGAGTGTTGATGATTGCAGCTATGTGAGACATTCTCCAGGACACAAACCTGAGAGAAAGCCCATGAGAGGGGTGTGTGGTTCCTATCTAAGATAGATCTAGAATGTAGATATGGCCTCCTCTTTACAGAGAGTTGATAAGAAATCCAGATGATTCTCCTGTGTATTGCAGTGAAAAAGGAGATCTGCAGAGTTGGATGAGCATGTGGCTAAGCACAAGGTGAACGTGTGAAATCCCAAAGTGTTGGGTGCATCGTCATGAGACAGAGATGAAGATGATGTATTAGCCTCCTCTGAGCAGAGAGTTGATGAAAAATTACAGATGACTCTCTTGTGTAATGCAGTGGGAAAGAAGATCTGTTGAGTGGATGTGCATGTGGACAAGCACAGGTGAACATGATCCTAGTGGCTGAGCACTAGTGAGAACTGGTTCTTATGTGTAATGCAGTGAGCCAGAGATATGGACATCCCTATGGATGTTCCCCTAGTGATTGAGCACTAGTGGGTGTATGATATCCCTTGCTATATTATTCAATATTCAAACCTACCTGTAACCCTAATTGTAATGTAAAGTGTACAGGTCGGCCCCACCTTAATATAATAGATAATTAATGTAAAAGATAATTAATCCGGTTATTATTAATTATATTTCAAGTTAGTGAGGTCGGCCTTGTTGTGCCAATAGACACTTATGTTGACAGGTTCAGTTAGTATAAGTAAAGGTAAAATCCCCATTGAGGAATCATATCTTTTGTGTGAGTTTGGAAATTTCAGCAAGTACATCTACTTGGGAAAAGTGTGCACCTCTCTTGGGCGTTATTCTTCTATGGTTTGTGAGCACCCTTTTGTGTGCTAGTTTTTCTTGGTGGTGAAGGTATTTCTCTTGAAGAATATAGAAAAGGATTGGTTGGGTTTTATTCCCTTGTTGAGAAGGGTTTCCCAGGATACTTCTTGTGTACTTGTGCATGGTGTTTCTTCTTGTGATCTTGGTTGTTGGAACAAATTGTCTATGGTTTAAGTAAAATGCTAAAATGGAATGAACTTCATGCTTAAGCCTAGCTTAATGAAAAATCAACAATATGGTGTATTGTCATGGTTAAATCTAAGTTGTACTATGTTTAGTATATATATTATTGTATATACTTCTTCTCTCCAATAGATATTTGGGAGTTTAGCTTCATTTAACATAGTTCTGGTTGCTTCTTGGACAATTCTTTTTTCCTTTCAACTACTCCATTTTGTTGAGGAGTTTTTGGAGTTGAAAAGTGTCTTTTAATTCCATAAGTTTCACAAAACTCTTTGAACTCATTTGAGGTAAATTCCCCTCCATTGTCTGATCTTAGGAACTTGATTTTGAGATCAGTCTCATTTTCAACATGTGCTTTGAAGGCTTTGAAGTTTTTTAATACTTCTGATTTCTCTTTAAGAAAAGATACCCAAGTCATTCTTGTATATTCATCAATGAATAAAATGAATTAATGTTCACCTTGCATGCTTTTAGTTCTTGTTGGTCCACAGAGGTCAGTGTGGACAAGTTTTAATGGTTTTGATGTAAAATGTTCTTTTGTATTCAATCTTTCTCTTGTCTTCTTTCCATGTTGGCAGTGCCTACAAACAGAGTTTGTAGGTTTAATAATATTTGGCATATCTCTCACAGATTCATTTTTATTGACTTTTATTAAATTTTCAAAACCTATATGTCCCATTCTTATGTTCCATAGCCAAATTTTGTCTATTTGGCTCATGCAACATTTTTCTTCTTCTTCTATGTTTAAGAAATTAACATTGCTTGGTGTTCTTGGTGAAACAACCACTAGTTTTCCTAAGTCTTCTTTTCTAATTTCACATTTTTGGGAGTTAAATATATGTGTCCTTGATCACAACTTTGTCTCACACTGAGGAGATTAGGATTCATTTTCAACTAATAGCACATTTTCTTCTTTAGCTTTATTATTTTCTAAATTGATTGTTCCCTTTCGAAATATCTTCACAAAGTCATTATCTCCAAATGTAACACTTCATTTTTTCTTTCCTTTTCAAACTGAGGAATTTGTCTTGATCTTCAGTCATATTTTTTGAACATCCATTTTCAACATACCATTGACTCCTTTTATCTTTAGCATATAAGGCCACCTTACACTCCGATTCATTTTCTTCCATTTGTTTTTCTTTCCATTCTTTCATATGCCTTTCTTCTTGAATTTTGGAAGTTTTTATGGGAATATTTGGTAGTCTACAACCACTAGATTGGTGACCATAATTGTTTCATTTGTGGCATTCAACATTCTAATTTTGCAATGGAGAGAATAAATTGTATTTCTGTTCTCTTGATTATTATTATTATTGTTATTCTTATAATCATATCTTTGAAAAATTTTATGATTGTACTGTCCATAAGCTCTACAATGTAATGGTTTATGCCCAAAATTATTTCAAGAGAAACAATAGCCAAGAAAGAGACGTCGATACCTTTTGGGGGGAGTTCTTCTTGTAGTTGTATTATTTCTATATTCATTTTCTTTTGAAGGGGGAGTGGATTTTTGTTGATTAGAATCATTCTTTATTTTTCTTTCTTCCTTCTTGAAAGAGATATGAAGGGAAATTGCATAACTTTTTGGATTTTTGTCAGTTTTTTGAGATGTAGAGTTAGATCTTTTGTTAGACTTATTTTGATCATAACCCAGTCCTAACTTATTACTTGATGATATTTGTCTTTTAAGAATATTATCCAATATTTTTGAACTGTTTTCAAATCTTGATTGGTTGTTTCCTTTCTCAAGTTCTCTTTTTAGAAAAACAATTTCAGCCTCTAACTTTTCACAATCTAATTGTTTTTCATTGAGTTGTTTACTTATGACCTCTTCAATTTTTTTGGCTTCTTGGATTTGAGTCTTCAAGTCAATAAAGATTTGTTTTAATTCCTTGATGGTTATTATAACTTCCTTTTCTCTTGATTTTTTTTCTTCATGCTCTAATAGTTGTTATCTTAATGATTTGTTCTTCTTTTTATATTTTCTCAGTTCTTCAAGAGCACTAATAAGTTCTCCTTCAAGGTCTACTTCTCCTTTAACTTCAGAGTTTTCTTCATTATCATCAGTAGCATTATTTTAAGTTTCTATGCCCATAAACAAAAGTTATGTCTCGTTATCTTCACTCATGTGAGATGAACTATTGTCTTCTTTGGAGTAGAAGTTTTTCTTTTTCTTATAGAATTTCTTCTTGTTTCTAGTTTTTCTCTTCCTAGGTTCTTTATGATTTTGAGTTTCTTCATCGTCACTCTCTTCTTGCTTTGGATAGGGACATTTGGAGGCAAAATGTCCAAATTTTCCACAATTAAAACATTTGAGGGGTAACTTTCCATTGTATATCCCAAACCCTTTCTTGAGTTCCTTTATAAAGTTAGCCTCTTCTTCATGTGATATGTCTGAGTGATTTTCATTTGGCACATGCTCATGGTTCTTTGTTTCTTTTGATGCTTTGAAGGTTGTTTCCCTTTTTAATGATTTTTCTTCATCGGTTCTCATTTCATAGGCTATAAAAATCCCATGAAGTTCATCCATTGTAAGTTTTTCAAGGTCTCTCGATCTTCCAAGGTAGATACATTTGCATCATATATCATTGGTAATGATCTCAACACCTTTTGGACAATAATTTTGTCTTTTATCTCTTCTACCAATGCTCTGATTGAATTGAATATTTCATCCACTCTTTGAATATATTTTGCAATTTTTTCTTCCTCTTTCATCTTCAGACTCTCAAACTAGCCTTTGTATGTTTGAATTTTTTCTTGCTTAACTTTTCCATATCCTTCATAGATGACTTTAAGTTTGTCCCAAATTTCTTTTGTTGATTTACAATGCATCACTTTTACAAATATGGGGTTTGCTAATCCACCCAGAATTGCATTAACAACCCTTGAATAATCATTGTAGAGTTTCTTTGCAACATCATCTGAAGGTGAAATAGTTGGTGCAGTGTATCCATTTACCACATATAGTCAAATATCACATCCAAGAGCCACCAGATAAATTTTCATCTTTATACTACAAAATGCATAATCATTTCATTTGAACAATGGTGCTCTGTTGGAGGACATTCCTTCTTATTGATCCATTGGATTTCTTAGAATCTGCCTTCAAGTGGTTAGACTGTGGTGATACCAATTGTTGGATTGTTGTTTAATAATGAGAGGGGGGGTGAATCAATATTGCTTATTTTTCTCAAATTAAATTATTTCTTTATTAATTTATAACAATTTATCAAAAAGAATGTACACAAATGTGAATTTTAAATGTAACAATCATAAAAATTATATTTCATTTACAAGTTACAGTTTGTAAGAGACACCAATCTCTCTTATTTTGAGCACCAACTCAAGGAGACACCAATCCCCTGTTTTGCAAGCACCAACTCTCTGTAGATTAGGCTCCAACCTGTAGAGGACTCCAATCCTCTTATTTTCAAGCACCAACTTGAGGAAGCTTCAACCTGTAGAGGACTTCAATCCTCCCTTGCTCCTCCCTTCCACCCTCACTTCATGTGAATGTTTCATGTTCTTCCTTAGACTCTATATCATTTTTATCTTCTGAATTAGACCAAAGAGACATCTTCCTTCCACCATATTTTATGGTTTATATAGTCTTACAACGGGTATAAAATTTGAAACTGTATGTCTTGTAATAATGTATCATTGGACCAAGTCTTCATTTATTTAATAATAATGTTGTTTTAATAACAAATTTATTCCATTATTATTATTTTTTTAAGTGATTGAGTGATCTAGGTTTTTTCTTCAATATATTTTTAAATTAAGAATCATGTTCTTAATTTGCACTAGTAAGTCAGGCATTGTTTCTTGGAGTATTTTCCTTTCAACAATTATCATATTTCAAACGTTTTTAAACATATTGATTTTATTCAAATAGATAGGTGATAAGTTCTTCACTCCATAAGACTGACGTTCATGACCAATGACTTATTAATATGTATGGAATTGTCATTTACCAATCGTGGTATTCCTCTTAGTGGCGCGGGTGATCAAAATGGTTTTAGAAATTTGTTATCGAGGTATATGTTGATATTATGGTAGCTGCGGGATGTATTTACCTCCACGTGTAACCCTGAAGAGAATAGAATATTCCAAGAAGCAAGAAGAAACCCTAAAGCATTGAACATAACCCTAGAAGACAAGTCGACTGAAGGAAATAATTAATATTAATTATTTAGCCTCTAGAATGAGAATTCGGCCCAAAAAACTCATGAAACAGTATAAATAGAAGTATCCGTACCTCATTTTGTATACACAACCCATATTTTTAGTTGGGAAGAAGTGTGCACTACAGAAACTGGGCAAGTGCGCAAGTCTGGGGAGCAGCTGCAGTCGACAGTTGTCACATTCTGTTTTCCTGGTTTAGTCTAGGAATTTATATTGATTATGGAAACTTATGGTTGGACTTTCTGATCAGTCTTGGTTATATTTTCTTGGTGCATTAGCCTTGGTTGGCTATTGGTTTTCTTTTGGGATCATTCTCTGTCAAGGTTAAGGTGCTTGGGGGTGGCTTCAACCTATGGTTGGGTGACAATATTGTTATATTATCTATGGTTAAACGAGCACATCCATTACTTTCTAACAGGTTATGGACCCACACTATCTTCGAACAGTCTAACCGTTGGAATATAGATTGGGAGGATTTGCTCAGTTACAGTTGCAGTTGCAGCCATTTTTTGTTGCAACAACGAAACCCTAACCCTCTTGTTGAGGCACCTTAATTGAAGATATTGACCTAATTTTTGGACAGCCTAGTGCACCCTATCCTGGCGCATATCCTAGTACTCTCAACAAGCTAAGACATCAAGTTTGAATTTTTGTTCAAAATCAAGGTTTGACCAAGTCAAAGCAATTATGACTTACTCTATGAAGTCAAAAAACAAGTTAGAAGGGGATTTTAACTTTAGAGCATGGAAGTCAAGGATTGATATCATCATTTCCAAGAATAAAGTGTTGGATATCGTGAAAGGAAAGATCGTGGAACCAGAGTTTGAAGAAGGAAAAGAAAAGGAACCTCAAAACGTTGCAGTTATGGAGAAGTTCAAAGACAATGACATCAATTCCATGAGTATCATAGTGGACTCTATAAGAGACCACTTGATACCCTACATCTCCCATCTTGACTCATCTAAGAATATGTACGATGCCCTAACTAACCTCTTCTCAGTCAGAAACATTGGACAAGTAATGAGTTTGAAGAATGAACTCCGTGACATGAAAATGAATGATGATGACAACATAACATCATACTTTGTGAGAATCTCTTAGTTAAGAGATCAACTACAAGCTATTGAAGAAATCATTTCAGAGAAGGAACTGATAAATATAGTACTCAATGGTCTTCCCAAGACATGGGATGCATTTGTTGCAAGCACGAACACAAGGAAGGAGTATCCCACATTTGAAGAACTTTGGACTTGTTGTGCACAAGAAGAATCAAGGATTAGTGAAAAAGAGAAACCCCAAAATAAATACGATGATCAATCTTTCACAACAAGCTTCAAATATTTCAGGAATAAAAAGAAGTTTGACTCAAAGAAGAAACCAAATCAAGAGAAAGATATGTCAAAAATACAATGCTTCAACTGTAAAAAATATGGTCACTACAAGAATCATTGTCCCAAGTTAAATAAAAGGAAGGAAACACACGAAGCATCAGTTTCTAAATAAAGGGAACCCTCAAAGAAGGCCAAGCAGGATAAAACATACTTCTTATTCTAAGACAAGGTAACAATATTCTTCATAATTCCTATACACACCATGTTTACATAATTTATGTACATATCTTGCATATCTATTTCTTAGAAGATAAGATGTTCAAAGAGAAACAATACCTACAGAAGAATAACAAGATAAGGATTGCTATAACAATGACTACAAGTCAAGCAATACAAATGAAAAGATGAAGTACATTGAAAATCCTTGGTAACAATTCCCGTGGAAGCTATTACAACTGCAAGATAAGCTGAAATCAGAATCAAACTTGAAGAAACCTAGAAGAAGTAAAAATAGAAAGAAGTCAGCAATCAAGAGGAAATTAGAAAAAGACTTGTGACACTTTGCAGAAGGAAATAAGGATGCAGACAGAAGCATGGACTCTCCTATATGGAGGGAGCCAATTATATAATTCCAAAAGAAGAGCATGCATTCATGCATGAAGCAAGGATTAGGAGGGATCTAATCCTAAATAATATGACTCATTGAGGATTATGAAGTATCTATCCATGTTCCCATCAATGGTAGCAACCATGAAAAGTAGCACATGTTCAGTTTGAATTTAGAAGAATTATTCTTCAAAAAGAAGCCTTAAAGTATCCTTGGTTTTCCATCCACATCCATGATCGTATTATGAAAGGAAGAAGTCAGAATCTTCAAGGCATGGAATCTATAGAAAATTCCATGAACCCAAGAGCTAAACAAAAACACAGGGAAGAACATGAATATTCCAAGAGAGAAAGAAAAGTCAGAACAACCAGTCATTATATCGAGAATCACAAGACTACCAGCTTGGTTTTAACCCATTAAAAGAAATCAAGCAGAAGAAATGAAGGGTGTGATGAAGAATAGTGTATGAAAGACTTATGAATGGAAGCATTGCAAAATTTAGAACTAGAGGTTCTCCCAAATGGAGGGAGAAGACTATGATGATAGCTTGTTCCAGTAGCCGGACATACCTCTACCTGAGCCATTATATCGTTCACAGTATCCATAGGTTGGAGTTTACATCAGATGAATGTAAGGACTGTTCTCCTCAATAGAGTAATTGAAAAAAGAAGCATATGTAGATCAATCTCAAGGTTTTCAGGTATACCAAAAATAGACTCTTGTATGTAGATGGAAGAAGACAACTTGGTGCAGAGCCTCCAATGAACAACAGAAGCGTGGTGAAAACTTTCTATAACAGAGATATTGTATCAGAATGGTTACTCAGAAGTCCAGGATGATGGATTGAAAAATCCATGACAAACTCTCATTAGGACAGAAGAAGTGTCACTTAGATATGTTCCATTTTGACCCTTGCCACGATGTCATGAGCAAGCAGGAAACAAAAGGAGTTGAATCCAACCATGATATACTGTAATGATCAAGATATATATGAAGCCTTCATAGAAAACCAGTGTTATAGAAAGACCGAAGTACTTTGAGATCAAGCATTACATTCTTCGTGATGAGGTATAGAAAAAGAGAAGTGGTTCTCCAATATATCTCCACAGATGATAAGAGTCATTATATCGAGAATCACAAGACTACCAACTTGGTTTTAACACACTAAAATAAATCAAGCAGAAGAAATGAAGGGTGTGATGAAGAATAGTGTATGAAATACTTATGAATGGAAGCATCGTGAGATTCAGAACTAGAGGTTCTCCCAGATGGAGGGAGAAGACTATGATGATAGCTTGTTCTAGTAGCCAGGCATACCTCTACCTGAGCCATTATATCATCTACAGTATCCATAGGTTGGAGTTTACATTAGATGAATGTAAGGATTGTTCTCCTCAATAGAGTAATAGAACAAAGAAGCGTATGTAGAGCAACCTCAAGGTTTTGAGGTACACCAGAAATAGGATCTTGTATGCAGATGGAAGAAGACAACTTGGTGTAGAGCCTCCAATGAACAATAGAAGCGTGGTGAAAAAATTCTATAACAAAGATATTGTATCAGAATGGTTACTCAGAAGTCCAGGATGATGGATTGAAAAATCCATGACAAACTCTTATGATGAAAAAAGAAGTGTCTCTTAGATATGTTCCAATTTTACCCTTGCTATGATGTCATGAGCAAGCAGGAAAAAAAAGGATTTGAATCGAACCATGATATACTGTAATGATAAAGATCTATATGAAGCCTTTAGAGAAAACCGGTGTTATAGAAAGACTGAAGTACTTTGAGATCAAGCATTACATTCTCTGTGATCAAGTCCAGAAAAAGAGAAGTGGTTCTCCAATATATCTCCACAGATGAGCAGAGTCATTATATCGAGAATCACAAGACTACCAGCTTGGTTTTAACCCACTAAAATAAATCAAGCAGAAGAAATGAAGGGTGTGATGAAGAATAGTGTATGAAATACTTATGAATGGAAGAATCGCGAGATTTAGAACTAGAGGTTCTCCCAGATGGAGGGAGAAGACTATGATGATAGCTTGTTCCAGTAGCCAGACATACCTCTACATGAGCCATTATATCATCCGCAGTATCCATAGGTTGGAGTTTACATCAGATGAATGTAAGGATTTTTCTCCTCAATAGAGTAATTGAACAAAGAAGCATATGTAGAGAAGCCTCAAGGTTTTGAGGTATACTAGAAATAGACTCTTGTATGCAGATGGAAGAAGACAACTTGGTGCATAGCCTCCAATGAACAACAAAAGCATGGTGAAAACTTTCTATAACAGATATATTGTATTAGAATGGTTACTCAGAAGTCCAGGATGATGGATTGAAAAATCCATGACAAACTCTCATGATGACAGAAGAAGTGCCACTTAGATATGTTCCAGTTTGACCCTTGCCATGATGTCATGAGAAAGCAAGAAACAAAAGGAGTTGAATCAAACCATGATATACTGTAATGATCAAGATCTATATGAAGCCTTTAGAGATAACCAACATTATAGAAAGACTGAAGTACTTTGAGATCAAGCATTACATTCTCCATGATGAGGTATAGAAAAAGAGAAGTGGTTCTCCAATATATCTCCACAGATGAGAAGATAGCAGATACTTTGATAAAACCTCTATCCAAAATGAAAAAGTTTACGTACTCAAGAAATAAGTTGGAGATCGTGGAGATGAATTCCTTATTGAAAAGGGAAGAGATTACTCCGAGTTTGGGAGGGAGCACTGATGTGTCATTGATTTATGGAAAATCATTTTTCAGTTCAAAAAATGGTCCAGGATGAGCAGTTCCTTTCCAGTTCGAAAAGTGGTTTGAGATTTCTAGCAGACGGGCATTTTCCAGTTCGGAAAATGGTCCAGATTGAATGGTCATTTTCGTAATGAAAATGGTTTGATAGATTGTTGATGTACCATAGACAGTGATTCCCCTTGTGGTTAGTGTGGGGGAATGGTCTAGGATAGTATTTCTTCTTGACAGTCACTCTCAATAGTGGTCAAGAAGAATGGTCTGCCTCGTC
>ML816944.1:195728-219674 GCA_009831015.1 Picea engelmannii
AAAAATGGAAAATATTCTTCTAGCAATTTGTCATTTTTATGTTGATCCTCTATTGCATCCCTTCAACCCTTTATTATAATTTTTATCTAAGAAGAAATCTTAATTGGGTTTTTTCTCCTCATAGTATTATTTGTCTTCTAGATCCTCTATCTTGGGGTTCCTTCTCTTAACTTTATTAAGCATGCCACCTTCAAATACCACAGTTACACGATAAGTCATAATCATTTAAAATAAGCCAAAAAGTGGGATAAATACATTCATATATTGGGGGTTAACCAATTACTATAGTTTTAATGTGATTTGGAGTTAAAATTTGATATGCCAAGATTGCTTGTGGGAATATCCAAGGTGCATAGAGGGTTATCACTTTCTTTCATAAATTTAGGTATGAAATTGAGTGAAGAAGATACATTGGTATTTGAATGATTTAATTGATTCAAAACTCTGACTCAATGGAACGAATGTGTGATCCACGTCAACAATAGGTGCACTTTTCGATGGTCAATTTGCATTCCTTTGTTGAGATGACATGTTGACTTGAATATAATATGCTTACATCATTGTGCCAATTGTGATCCATTTGTGCATTTCAAGGGCGAGCTAAAGTGGTTTCATAATACCACCCGTGGGTACCAAAATGAATGAGGTTGTGATACATTATCATATGTTAATAGCATGGTATAGAATTTAGGCCCCCAACCCCTTGTTATCCAGTGTGCCCTTTCATTGGCCGAAATAAACTAAGACTGTCGATCTTGGATCTATATGACTGGTCTGATCTTGTATGTTGAATTTTCATTTCAAACCTGAAATAATCTCAATTTTCAATTTAAAGGACCGCCAAATTCTACCCGTAGATCATCTTGCTCAAAATTTTAAAGTTGAAATTCTCGATCAACGTTTTAAGATAATTCCCTCATGCCTTTTGATGTATACCAAAACCTTTTGCAAGATATTCTAATATAAAAAAATTAAAAAAAAAAATTACCTCAGAAATATAATTTTACAACTTAATGGAAACTTTAGGTTTGGTATATCATTATTTTATGGTAATAACCCAACAAGAAAGGATTTATTTTGTTCCATTTGCAGGGAATTAAAGAAATTTTTCATTTCTTCTTCATAAATTTTATCTAGGGAACAGGGGACCAAGCCTCAAATTTGTCTTTATATGGAGAAAACAAAACTGTGTATACCAGTGGTGGGTCACACATGATAGAAAACTATCTTCATTGACAAGACACTGATTCCCCAAAAATGATTTTAAACTCTTATTTGTTCTCTATTGTGAGTAAAAAAATATGGCAAATAGATGTAGTATATAAGGTATCAAACCTAAACTAAGGAGTGAATGACATGGAAAACTTAAGTGAATGGAACTCAAACAGAGCCATTGTAAATCATTTAATATTGAAAAAAATAGCCACGAGAACTACATTCTCTATCTACATCAGCAATGAGGCCACATAGCAAAGACGTTTTGGGGTTGATCCCTCCTTGAACGCACAGGTGGGGTCGGTCTCTCCTTTTACAAGTATGCTCCTTTACACACTCCCCTTACAGGCAGGTGGGATCGATCCACTACAAATGTCAGCAAGTTGATCCTCTGTGCACTCTTGGTACCGACATGTGGGGTCAATCCAATGAAAAATTCACTGGATTACTTCTCTACGCACTCTCCTTACTAGTAGGTGGTGTCAATCAATGCAGTGGTCAACGAGTTTGGGAGTGGGTTTGATTGGTCATAGGTTTGGCGCAATAGTGTTTTTTATGTTTGAACTTTTTCTCTTTTGTTTATTTATTTTTTTATTTTTTATTTTGTTGTAATATAATTTCTATTTATATTTGTATATAAAATGTGTTATATAATTATATATAACCCCCTAACCCCTCAATCTCTGAGTCATAAGCCCTGGCCATGAACCATGTCCAAAGCCCACAAAAGATAGTTTTGTGTGCTAAGCCTTGTAATGGCTACCATATGGAACTTGCAACTCAAATATTCTATTTATGGCATGGGCAATGGTTTTAGAACATGCACATGTTTCATATGGTGGATGAGGGTGGATGGTTAGAAAGTTACCAAGGATACTGGGTGGATGGTTAAAAAGTTGTGATAGATTATCAATATTGACTGATAGTTAAAAAGTGCATGCTCAAAATGGGTTAGGAGGTTATAGGTTGGTGGGTTATGAGATAAATTAAGATCAATGACTTCTAACCAACCAATTATACATAGAAAATTGCATAAAACTTAACACCACATAATTAACCCATATAAGAAAATACTTTAAAGATAATTAATCATAGAAAATATATAATCACATACCTCAACCTACATTTCAACAATTCAATATCATTGATATTCTTCTTCGTCTAACTCCACATCTGTATCATCTGGTTCAGAATCAATGTTGAAAGGATTGGCCATAGAAACACCATCATCAATGTCATTTTCGATAATTTCATCGTTGATATGATCATTGAGAACATTGTCATCTACATCTAGCTCAACTTCTTTTTCTTCTTTGTCTCACACAACTACTTGCTCCTCTACATCATCTTCTTCTTTAATATCATATTATTCTACTACATTATGTTTTACAGGCCATCCTCTTGGATCATATCTAACAATAAATAACCAAGCCACTTTAATTGGAACCTATGAGTAAAATACATGCTCACATTGGCTTGAAAGAACACAAGGCTTAGTACTTGGCTCAATTATCCTTGTACTAACTATGGTAAATCCATTAACATGCTCAATAATAGTTCTTTCAAGATCATGTTCATTCATCCATAACCTGTACTATTTGACCTCGAACATGACTAATTTAAAGGATTTAAAGTCATGATCAAGTATATCATCCAAATACCCATAGTATCTATTTTCAAATACCTCTAGATGCATGTCACTTATAGAGTAAACATTAGTGACCCAAAAGACTACAATTATCCCACAATCAAAGGTTTCTTCTTGTAATCCAACTTTTTGATGCGAAATTTATGGCCATTGTACCTCATAACCTTGTGGTGTTTCACCTACAATATGTCCAACACATAAAAAATGCATTTTTTTATTAATAAACAAATTTAGACATGGTAAATATTTAAAAAGAAATAGACCAAAAACATTAATATAATGGAAAATAAATAAATAAATGTGGGTGAATATGTTTTCATGTTTATCGTTTAAACCATATGCTAAATCAATTTCTCTCTATGTAAGATTGGTATCTTGATCAAGATGAGCCTCGTTAACCAATGTAGCCACCCCTTCCCATGATAACCTACCATAACATTGTATACATCATTCTATCCATACCTTCATCCAATCAAGATCGTTTGCAATGTACAAATGTAGTGTATCCCACTCTCGACCAACTATATGAAAAAATAATAATTCATCAATAATTGGCTACCATGGAGAACCTTAATAATTGATGGAAGAATAAAAATCAAATATGTACGATTAGAGAAAAATGAATAATCAACATTATTAGATATCTCTACCATCTAATTACCTTTCACTTTCCTCATTCTACATTTCCCGAATAGGACCTCCCCTTCAAATTTTTTGATGGAGATGACATCCCAAATGTGAGACACATTCATATATTATGTTAATTTAGGAAGATATTGACTAATATACACTAAGGATTGATATACCATATACTCCTCCACCATAGAACCCTCAAGATGTGCTCTTTGTCTAATAAAATTTCAATGATTTCAAATGCCTCTCCACCATCCACATTGACATTGTGTGTACAGTTCCACACATTTCAATCTCCTCAACTTGGTGTATGAGGAAGTGTTCTCGTGAATTGAAAATTGTCAGGGGTAGGTACTTTTTCATTTCACACATTAATTGAGGAAGTTCTCTCATGCAATAGTTTATACCTTCTTTATGGATTTATTTAGATGACAACCACCTACACATGATGCAAGAAAATCACATGTTTAAGTATATATGTTGCAAGTAAAACACATGTCAACAAGTTCTACAACTAACAATTTTGCATAGAAATTGTTACTTACCTCATGTATTTTCCAAGATCATATATGACTTGTTTAATGTTGTTGTCAAAGTTGTCTGGAAGAGATAGAGATAGAATATACTATAACAAAAAAGGAATCACTATAAACATTATAAATAGAACATATTGTAACAAAAAAGTTAACAAAAAAATTACCAAAATATGTATACCAATATAGAAATATAACAAAATAATTAACTTAATGACAATATGTGTTTTACCCCACCAAATTCAGATTTCTTCGTTAAGATATTATTTATGTTTGATGAAGATATCGTGGGAAATGTAATTTTTCAAATGACCTCTTTTACAACATTTTTTTGTTTCTCTGTAAATAACCATGGAAGACTATCTCAATGTCCATTGTTATTTGAATGAATCACATTTTGCATTGCATGATTGGCTTCATGAATGTCACTACAAATTTTGACAATTTTTTCTTTGTCACTCCTTCCATTTAAGATTCTCCATAATGTTTATGTTACATTCTTCCTGATATGCATTGTATCCAACAAATGAGCTATTTGCAGGTGCTCAAAGTAGGGAAAACTACTGAATTATATAGAGTAACTTTTCATTCCTCATGGAATCCCATTAATGCCGACCTTTATGAAAAATAAATTAAATTACAACAATAATTATTAGGTACAGTAAACATAATTCAATACAAATTAAAATTGTAAAACATTATATATGATTGATAGACTAATTTTGTATCTTCATGATTTATATTATATTCCAACTTCCATAGGTGAGGTGTCATTCTTTATGGTTTAATTATAGTCTCTTCTTTCAAATTGAAAAGATTTTTTCCAATAGCTCAATACCTATGGTTCTTAGGGAGGAAGTGCCTATATTCATCAAACACCTTATTTCCTAAATTTCTTGAATGACAAGATTTCATCCTAGGACCACAAATTGGACATGAAAAATTACCTTTTGTTTGAAGTCCTGCAACATATGGATTAATGTCGATATAAATTACATACCAAGGAATTATTTAAAAAACATGCATGATATTTTCATAAAATTATATACTATTAAAGTGCAGTAGTACATTACATACCAAAAAAATGTGTTAGCCCTCGGGCATCATGAATTTTCCATGTAAGTATTCCATGGAATTGAATTTTTTTTTCCCTATTGGTCTAGAGATGTCGTACATAGTGTTGTCATCCCATAACTTTACTATCTCGTCAATAAGAAGCTCAATATATACATTCATATCTTTAAATTGATACTTAATTGATTGAAAATACACATAATTACTGCTTTGTGTGTGTGAGAGAGAGAGAAATTATGCAACGAACAAGACAAATGAAAGGTTACTTTCAAAAAATTATTGTAAACAATTACTTGGAACAATCATTGGCAACATTGTGTACTCCCTCTTTATTGACATCCAAGGAGGAAGGTTATTGTTTATAACAAAAACATGTTGCACTGAGTAAATAGACTTGACCTCTCCAAATGGATTAATATCGTCAGCTACCAATGAAATCCTAACATTATGAGGTTCTTCTTTAAAATTGGTCATTTTTCTTCGATGTTCTTAAATGGAGAACCATTTGCAAGCATTCGAAGAACACAATTTTCACTTATATTTCATGCATGGTAATCCATAAATTTTCCTATGCTTTGGCACCTAAAAATTCGTTGCAAACATGGAATTATGGTAATATGATGAAGAACCTTGCAAGACACATGTTTTTTTACTTGATCGGTTTGATATCTACTGATTTGGAATTATGGAAATTTTGTTTCCAATGCTTATTTTCCATAATATACAATATGATCATTGGGACATGCTTGATACTCCATTCCAATATCTTTCATAATGACAGATAATTCTCAGTATGTGCGAGGTATATATGGTAAGAGAAATTCACCTAACAATCTACAACACAAAATATAACTAGTAAATGTAAAGAATATTAATTGTAAATATTGCATCATTAATTAACACTAAAAATAGAGGGAAAAAAGTAGACTAATATGTGACAAATTATATTACATACCTTAGGATCTAGGTGAGACAAGTGTTTGAAAAACCATTCAATACCTTCACGTTAACCAACAACAGTGTAACATAGAAAATATTTGTTCTCGAGCCTTCATAAAGGGGTTTTTGTGACTTCTGAATCAGAGGTACATCGTGAATACCATCAAAATTGTCATCCATTGGAGAAAAGGTGTCCTGGATCAATATATTTATACCATAATTCTCAACTATATTATCAGTTTCATCTTCTTCCATAAGACTAACTTGATCTATAATATTTGCTCCATCTTCCTTAGCATGTACAACATGATTTCTACTACTACTTGTCACATTCCCAAGCTCCCAGTTAGGATTCCCTTTATTTATAATTACAAACAATCAAATAATATTAGTGTATGTAACAAATATTAAAAGGATAGAATTTTTTACGAATATATTCAATACCAAAACATATAACGAGTAACTTACCAAAGGAGTATATTCATACCCCCCTTTGGCGTGCCCAAACTGTCTACAATGTCTTTTAGTTTTTGTTATCAAAATTATTCTTCTATTGAATCCCTTGAGTGCAAGGGCAATAACATTTCCTATCACCCTTTGCATTCAATGCAACAAATTTCCAAATTCTCTACAATGTCTTTTAGTTGTTGTTATTAAAATTCTTCTTCTATTGAAGCTCTTGAGTGTAGAGGAAATGACATTTCTTATAACCTTTTGCATTCAATGCCACAAATAAACTTCGAAGAATCTTATCATTTTCCTCTAAAGTAATATTATATGACATTGTAATTAACTATTACAACAAAATCCAATGAAGAAATATAAGTACAATATATGAATATATTCAACCAATTTCACACATGTAAACGTATTTCTATAAGACAAAAAACATAATACACTTAATAGAGAGGAAGAGGATCGATCACCCCATATGAGAGGAAGAGAAAAGGGGATCAATTTTATGGTTTCCATTTCTTCAAACTGTTGGAAGAAATGGTCATTTTCAGAGAAAAACCCTTCTATTCTACATAAAGGGTAAAAAATGCTTTGTAAAATAAAGAGGTCAAACTGTTAAAACTAGCCTTGTTAAAATGCACACTAGACTGAGGGAAATGTACGCCCAATGGTGAAATTGGTGATTATATCAAGGATATATAGACTTATGAAACATTCATTCCTTGATATAAATTATGAATGCCCCATGGTGAAAAAATCACACCCTTAAAGGGAAAAATGCATAAAAACAGGGTAGATGAAAAATGCCTTCCTTAGGAAACAAATTGCATGCCTTGTGTTGGGAATTGTAAGTTAACCTTATAAAATTATATGAAAATAGAGTATTGAGGAAAATGCATTCCCTATTGAGGAAAAATTCACACCTCAAGTTGAAAATGGACCTTGAGTGTGTGGGATTGCATGTTTACATGGTATGAAGGAATATGCACACCTTGTTAATGATAAATGCAATCCTACACTATAAAAATGCACACCCTTGACATGTTTTTCATCCCTATGGTGGCATAAACCCTAAATGGTTCTTCCTTATTCCATATGAATGGTTTTCGTAGGAATATGAATAAAAATGGATATCAATCCGTTGTGTATGATTGATGCTACTATGGCATATCTTATAACAACCTTGAACCCATGTTTGACAAGTTGTTTGGAAACATACTTATGTAGTTAACCTTATATGTTGAGTTGTTGCAATTATACTTAACCTTGTGTGTTGAATTGTTGTAACTTTTCTTAATGACATTGCTTGAAACCATAATTCAAGGTAATATGGCTATGTTAGGTTTTATTGTTAAAACTCAATGAAAATCATTGAAGGTTGTTTTACAAGCTTCTTTAATAATGAATGCAAATGTAGATTGTATCCATTTGATAGTTATAATTATTTTGTTTACAATTATGCTCCAATGGTGGGTTCTATAACTATCTCATTATGGATATAGGGGTTAAAATCAAGAGACAACCTAAGTCTTACAGAGATAAAAGTTGGATAGTGAAATGAAAGCATGTTAAGATATTAAAAAATTCAAGCATAGGGAAAAGTAGTCATTCCCAAGTCCCATAATCTTGGAAACTAGAAGTCTCATAATCTTAGAAACTAGAAGTACTTGTAAGTCTCCCACACCTATGATTGATTTCAAATACATGCAATATATCTTGATTAACCATGTAATTTGAGATTGTGTGTGTGTGTGTGTGTGTGCGCGCGCGCGCGCGCGCGTGCACATGTGTGTGTATTAGAGTCAGAAAGTTTTGTTATTTTTCTTTCAAAATTACCCTCTAACACATTCTCACAATCATTTTTTTTATTTTCCAAGATACAACACTCGAGGAAAACCCCGAGTAGTTCCCCTTATTTTGTTTTGAGGATGGTACCCTGGGTAAACCCTAAAATATAAGACCGATCAACAACAATTCTTGAAGCCATTACAATAATATACTCCTTATGATCTCAAACATATCACTTGTGATAATTGAACTCTGGTGGGGAGGATAAAAACATTCCTCCCAACCACCTGAGTTACACCTAGTTGACACATGCACACAATCAATGTTGACACTATTTTTCAAAATCAAATTAAAACCCTTGATATTAACTTTACCATCAATGGGAAGTTTTCATTAATACTCAAAATCCCAAGTCCATTGTTAAACAATGCTACAAATCTACTTGAGTGTGCTTATGAAAAAGCACAAGTTATATATATATATATATATATATATATATATATATATATATATATATATATATATATATATATATATATATATAAGTGTTTTATAAAACAAAATGCCAATATAACCCAAAATCATTTTCAAAAAAACTCATTTGTCTACCAAGGGTTTCCTCAATGTGAGCATGCATTCCTCAACTTCCATTCCTCAACGTTAGTGTGCATTCATCAACCTTCATTGAATAAACTCTTCATCTTTGAACCCATACAACCATGGCCACAATTGAAACAAGGGCATCCTCTACCATGGGTGCAATAGTTGAAACAAAGGGTTCCTAGGATGAAAAGTTTATTGTCAACAAATTCCATAAGTTTGTTGATGCATGGAGAGATACAAATAATTTTCCAATGGGTATGCTAAATATCTTGAGAAGAGCATAGGTTTTTGAATTTATGTTTGGAGCCTTTAATTTTGAAAATGAGATATATGATGCCATAGCTAATTATGATGATATGGCTACATAATTGAAAGTATTTTGAGAAGAGGGTTTACCCAGAAGTTGATTTGGTTGCAAGAGAAACGAAAATTATGAAAAGAGGGGGAACAAAATTTAACTCCAAAACAAAAACCAAGGTAGAAAAGATTGAAATGGCCAGTAAAATATGTGGGAAAAAGGTGTATGTTCCCAAGATCAGTTTAAGAATGCAAGATGTTTCCTAGGGACTATACAAATCCTAAATTCAACTTGTCCTTAAGATAATTATGAATCATCGTGTCTAGTGACTACATGAGGTTATTTATTTATTGAGTTGAAGACACGTCCATAGATGTCCCTCGCCTATTAGCTAAAAATCACATTATTCCCTAGAAAAAGTAAAAAAAAAAAGATTAAGTTTAGTTTACCAGGAACACTGCAAAAACAATTTGATTTATAACAACCCAATGTTCAAACAAACCCTCTTAAAACTTACATTAAGAGTTCACAAATGAAAAAAAAACATTCAGGAAGTACCTGAAGAGACTTAGGTTGATTGTGTGGAAATTTGTTGTGATACAATTACCCACGACAAAGTTACCGATGCCAGGGCTTTAACATACCTACATGAATGTGTGAATGAAGTTGAGGAGTGAGAAGGTATGGACACTTATATGGAAACATGTAATGATGATTTTTTTGATACTTTAAAAAGTATAATTGACAGAATTCCTCCTAAATAGATGGAAGTACTTGAATACAATGTCCATGTTATCATTGATTCTACCTCTCTAATTTTAAATGTGCATGTTCTAATGTACATTTTTTAAGACTGATTCATTTTTCTCAATATTTGATAAAATGATGCAATATAAACTAGTTGCAATAGATGATTCTTCCTCTCTAAACAGTTGGAAGAAAAAGTGCAAACTAAAGAAAGAATATTATTGAATGCATGAAGAAGATTGCAGATCTACAATTAGTAATTGTGCAGCAAGCATAAGAATCAAATAGAACAATAAACAACAAAGATAGTTTTATTGATGGATTAACAAGTGAGCTATCTAAAATTTGAGGGGAATCTCTAAGAGTGATTGATAATGTCAAGGTGGTGTTCAAAGATAGTAAGGCTAAATATGAAAACATTATTAGAAAATTTGAGGAGTTGAGAAGAAGGTTGGAGGTTTTCAATATACCTCCAATGAAAAATGTATGTAATCCAATTGTGGATGAATTAAATAAGAAGTTGAAGGAAAAAGAGACATTTATTGAAATTTTAAAGGTTTAATTCAAAAATAAAGTAAAAGAGGATCATGAGAAGCATAAATCACAGGTTGAAGTATATAAAAAAATAGTGATTGAAACGAGCAAAAAAAATGTTATGCAAGTTAATAAGTTGAAAGAGAGACATTTTGCATGTGTCGATGAAAAAGAGAAGATTAGAAAACTTGCAAATGAAATAGAAAGGCATAGTAAAGAAGGTGGAAAGGGTTAGGGTAAAGGTAAAAGTGAGGGTATGGAAAGGATAAAGGAAAAATTTAGGGTAGTCCATCAAAACAAATGCCTTCAGTTGGATTGGATAAGTCCCTACAAACATGAGAGAAGAAGTTGTAGTAAGCTCTCGCATCCGAGAGTGATTTAGGTGATCTCTATGCCTCATCATCAATGATTGAATCATTAAAGGTGAACATAGATGAGAGAGATCAAAATATTATAGAGATCAAAATGGAACTCTTGCATAACTAAAAATCTTGAATCGTTGATTTGCAGCAGAAATTATAGAGTACCATGACAATTGAGGCGGTACCAATTTTGCTATACTACATTGGAGAGAATATTTGAGGGAAAAACAGCTTGAGAATGAAGTAGAAAAACTTCGAGGTCAATTGGATAAACTTCAATCCCAACTGAAATCATAAAAGGAAAAACTTAAAAGGAATAAACAAGAATAGTCGAAGAAGTATAAGAAGAATGTGTAAATGTTGAAAAAACAAGCAGAAGATAAAAGGAAATTGCAAGACACATTGCAAAATTATGCAAAGAAAGTTAAATATCTAAAGAAACAATTAAAACATGTGCATGTTGTATCTCTAAAACAATCAAAAGCCTCTATAAAAGGAAAGAGAGACTCTATTATTTTTTCTCCATCTTAAGAGCGGGGCTTGCAAAAACCTCCCAAGTAGCCTAGAGTTACAAAATAGAATTTGTTTGTATACGATGTCTACGTAAATAAATTTAAAGATGTAATATATATCATTACTTCAACATTTTATTGACAATGTATTTTATTTAATGAAGTTAATGAATTCAAGGTCATTTATAGTGTTCATTTTGTTTTGGGTTAACGTCGTTTTTTATTGATAGAAAATTAATTATAGTCTATTTATAGTTCTTATTTTATTTGGTCTTAATGGACATATGCGATTGTTAATTAATAATTTTTCCTCTGAAAAAATCATATTTTGATTACTAAAAAGAAAATTACATTTTAAAAATACATGCAAACTAATTTTATTTGGTCTTAATGAAATTATGTGATTGTTAATTAATAATTTTCCCTTTGAAAAAATCATATTTTGATTACTAAAAATAATTATAGTTCTTATTTTATTTGGTCTTAATGGACATGTGATTTTTAATTAATAATATTTCCTCTGAAAAAATCATATTTTGATTACTAATGAAGAAATTGAGCATAAGAATATTAGGACAAGAAGATTGGCGGAAAAGGCCTCAAGCCATAATTCTCAACATGGTATTCATCTTAATGATACAAATATATAATACAATAATGAAACCACCTCAATTGTTCTCACATCGACACCTCATAAGGAGATAAGGTAGGAGGAGGAAATATAGGAATCTAGAAACACACTTAGGATAACAACTATATCCTAGCATGTGAAATATACAAAGGTGATATAGTAAGACTTAATGATTGTATATGAGAAAGAGGCTAACAACTAAAAAGAAAAATACATTTTAAAAATACATGCAAACTAATTTTATTTGGTCTTAATGAAATTATGTTATTGTTAATTAATAATTTTCCCTCTGAAAAAATAATATTTTGATTACTAAAATAAAATTACATTTTAAAAGTGTAGGCAAATTGATAAAACAGCTCACTACGGCTTGAAACTGAAATATGGTAAAGGGTTTAAATATATAATGGTTCATGGTTATAAACATTTGTGAGTGTGTATAGTTACATATCAAAGCCTATAATACTTTAAAAGTTACTTATCGTTGTGTTATACACATGTACACCGCCATTCTCATCTTGTTTGCAATATGTTTGAGTAAAACATAAGTAGTTTCATGTAGTTAATAGAATCGCTTGGAAAGTCCACAGTTGTCATTTTGAATTTCAACATTTCGGATCACTAGTTGGATCCATCGTCAGGAGAAATAGTCGAGTAGTAGAAGAGGGAGATCAATCATATAAATATGTATAGAGAAGAGAAGACCCTAGAGAAAAAACGGGGTAAAACGTTTTCATATCTACAATTTTTAAGGAACACAAGGTCATCTACTCTTCTTTTCATTTTGATCCTCAATTTCTTCAAAAGACAGATTTCATTACAAACTTCCTCTCTATACAGGAATGTAATTACTGATTTGAGGTTCATGTGGTGAGATTTGTTAATAGAATTGTTCGGAAAGTCCACATTCATCATTTTGATTGTTAATGTTTATGATCACTAACTAGATCCATCGCTGGGACAAATATTTGAGTAGTAGAAGAGGCAGACCAAGCATATAAATATGTATAGAGAGAAGAGAAGACCCTAGAGAAAAATAGGGTAAAATGATGTTATCTCTACAATGTTTAAGGAACACAAGTTCATCCGCTCTTCTTTGAATTTTGATCCAAAGTTTCTCCAGAAGACGGATTTCATTACAAACTTTCCCTCCTTACAAGGATGTAATTATTGATTTGAGGTTCCTGTGGTGAGAGTTGTTAATAGAATCACTTGGAAAGTCCACAGTCGTCATTTTTATTGTCAACATTTCAGATCACTAGATGGATCCATCATCAAGACAAATAATCGAGTAGTAGAAGAGGGAGACCAAGAATATAAATATGTAGAGAGAAGAGAAGACCCTAGAGAAAAACGGGGTAAAACATTGTTATCTCTGCAATTCTTAAGGAACACAAGGTCAGTCTCTCTTCTTTTCATTTTAATCATCAATTTATCCAGAAGACGGATTTCATTGCAAACTTCCCCTCCATACAGGGATGTAATTACTGATTTGAGGCTCTTGTGGTGAGATTTTTCAATAGAATTGCTCAAAAAGTCCACGATCGTCATTTTGATTGTCAACGTTTCAGATCAGTAGTTAGATACATCGTCAGGAAAAATAGTTGAGTAGTAGAAGAGCGATACCAAGCATATAAATATGTAGAGAGTAGAGAAGACCATAGGGAAAACGGGGTAAAAAGTTGTTATCTCTGCAATTTTTAAGGAACATGGGGTCAACCACTCTTCTTTTTGTTTTGATCCTTAGTTTCTACATAAGACGGATTTCATTGTAAACTTCCCCTCCGTATATGTATGTAATTACTGATTTGAGGTTCCTGTGGTGAGAGTTGTTAATAGAATCGCTCGAAAAGTCCTCAATTGTCATTTTAATTATCAATGTTTCGAATCACTAGTTGGATCCATCATCGGGACAAATAGTAAAGTATTAAAAGAGGGAGACCAAGTATATAAATATGTAGAGAGCATAGAATACCCTAGAGTAAAACGGGGTAAAATGTTGTTATCTCTACAATTTTTAAGGAACACAAGGTCAGTCTCTCTTCTTTGCATTTTCATCCTCAATTTCTCCAGAAGACAGATTTCATTACAAACTTCCCCTCCATACAGGGATGTAATTAATTGTTTTAGGTTTCTGTTGTTAGAAATGTAACGCACGAGGTCACACCATGATTTTGTGATGTTTTACATGGTGGGTACCATTTTGACTTTCCTAAAGTGTTTTATAATATAAAAGTGACTTTATAGTGTAAAAGTGACTTTATGTTTTTTTAATGACTTAAGTGAAAAGTTAAGTTGTGGGTCCCAAAACTATTTGTGAGCATTTAATAATAAAGTGTATTATTAAATGAGCATTTAATGCGAGCCTTTTGATATGATTGATCTCGACCATTGATGAGTTAGTTGAGATTAGTTAGTTAGGGTTTTGGAAAGAGGAAAAATATAAATAGACATCTAGGGAAAGAGAAAACATTATTGAAGTCACATTGTCATTAATTGAAGAGAGAGCAATTAATGCGTTAATGCGTTGGAGAAAGGTAGAGAAAGAGAAATTTTTCAAGCACGGTTTCCAAGAGATAATTGTGTATAGCATGAGCATTTAATTTATGGGCCGTATTGTTGTATACATAGTTGGAGGGTGAATTTATTATTTTTGGGTCATACAGTGATTTATAGCATGCAGACCGAGGTTAATAAAGATATTAATGAAGGTCGTATAGTTTCATATTGCAAGAACATATTTCTAGACTGATTTATGTGCATTTATTGCTGGTCTGGACAGTTCGTACAGTGTACGGAATTGACAGAAAGGGAGAAATAACAGTCCGTACAGTTTCTAAAGACAAATGTTTGTTAGATGATGAGATAAGTACATCTTGACTGATTGTAATTTGTACTTGAAATAAAAAAAATTCTCTATCTTTGGGTTTCCTCACAGTTCATGAGGATTTTCCCTGGCTTATGCCTAATTTCTTGTGTCAATTGCTTACGGTAGGATCTACTTGGTTGATTGGTACTTTCATTTCATTTTCAATTTTATTTTAGTTCATTAAATGCATGTGGTGTAATTGGTTCATTAATAACTCATATTAAATGCAAAGTCAAGTGTTTCAGCCAAGTGTTTGACGAAAGGTTTCAGTGAAGTTTTTCTTTTTGTCATAGAAAATATAAATGGTATCAGAGCCTAGGGTTATGTAAGTGAAGTTGAAAGGAGAAAGAGAGTGTTAGGGACTATTTTGTTGTGATTTTGATTGGTTTATTCTCAGTAAGAACAGTTAAAGAAATAATGGATTTTGTATAAGTTTTTAGGATAGATTAGATGGCATATCTAATTAACTGCAATGGAAAGTTAGAATATCAGTAGTTCTAAAGGAGAATAAGATATGGAATTTTGTCAATACAATTGTTGTTGTACCCACAAATAACCTATTTTCTCTATACCTTCATGAGATAAAGGAGGATAATGCACAAAGAATATTGTTGGATGGTGTGAAAGACCACCTTATACCACACTTGGCTGAGAAACCAACAACCCAAGTGATGTGGGACACTCTGAAAAATATATTTGAAGACAAAAATGAGAATAGAAAGATGACCCTAAAACACAATCTACATGAGGATAGAATGACCAAGGAGGATAATGTAGCTACCTACTTGACCAGATTGGCTAAAGTGAAATATGATCTAGTTGTTGTAGGTGAGGTCATCTCTGACTCGGAAATGGTGAGGATAGCCCTTAAGGGGTTTACCAAAGAGTGGGAGGTTTATGTAAATGTGTGTTGGGTAGAGAGAAGTTGCCAGACTGGAGTATATTATGGGATGAATTTACCCAGGAGGATATCCGAGAGGGGTCTCAAGGTAAATTCAAGACAAATATTGATATTGATGAAAATGCAGCCCTTGTTGTAAAAATCAAAGGCAAGAAGAAGAAATACTTGAGTAAGATTCGTTGTTATGTTTGCAACAAACTTGGACATTTTGCAAGCCATTATCCTAATCAGAACAAGGATAAGAAGGATGAAAGTTGTGCAGTAGCTTCAACTGTTGTAGATGAATTCTCAAAGGAATTTAAGAAAGAATTTTGTCTTGTGTCTCTTGATTCAAGCATGGGAAGCTCATAAAGGTTTACAGATTCTTGGATCGTTGATAGTGGTATCCAAACACATGACTGGCATGTGGGGTTCCTTTATGAGTATCAATGATATTGGTCCTTGTTGAAATATTATGATCGCCATTACTCGAGCAGTGAGAGGGGTTGGAACAGTCAGGTTCCAACTTAAATTTGGTGAGCTCTTCACTTTGGAAGGAGTTTTGTTTGTCCCAGGGCTTCCAGTGAATTTAATTTATATTTCAATCCTGGAATATTCAGGATGGGGGATATTGTTCAGGTTGGGACATGTGTTCTTGTATCCTATAGGAGTACAACCAGTTGAAGCAGTGTTTCTCAGTGATTGGAAAGAGAGACGGTTCTTGGTTCAAGGAATGACTATGTATAGTAGTTATGGATGGTTGTCATCATCTTGAATTGAATATGAGCATTTGGATCAGGAAAGGGTTGTAGAGGGAGTGCATGTAGAAGATAAACCCTTGGATCCAGGAGAAAAGGAAGGTCCTCTTGAAAGAATTGGCAGGAGACTCGGCCGACATAGAGAGAATGAGCAGGATCCATAGTTTCAAGTTGTCTTCCAACATCATCTTCCAGATCCAGAGGGAGTTCTCGACAGTGGTCAAGATGATAGTGTTGGGACCTCCCTTGTTAAGAGGGAGTGTTAGAAATGTAACTCAAGATGTCACACCATGATTTTGTGATGTTTTACATGGTGGAGACCATTTTTCTTTCCTAAAGTGTTTTATAATATAAAAGTGACTTTATGTTTTTTTAATGAGTTAAGTGAAAAGTTAAGTTGTGGGTCCCAAAAATATTTGTGAGCATTTAATAAGAATGTGTATTATTAAATGAGAATTTAATGTGATCCTTTAGATATGATTGATCTCATCCATTGATGAGTTAGTTGATATTATCTAGTTAGGGTTTTGGGAAGAGGAAAATTATAAAAATACATCTAGGGAAAGAGAGAAAACATTATTGAAGTCACATTGTCATTAATTGAAGAGATAGAGCAATTAATGTGTTGGAGAAAGGTAGAGCAAGAGAAAAATTTCAAGCACGGTTTCCAAGAGAGAATTATATACAGTATGAGAATTTAATTTATGGTAAGTATTGTTGTATACACAGTTGGAGGGAGAATTTATTATTTGTGGGCCATATGGTTATTTCTAGCATGCAAAACGATGTTAATATAGTTATTAATGAAGGTCGTACAATTTCATATTGCAAGCACGCATTTCTAGATTGATTTATGTGCATTTATTGTTGTTCTTAACAGTCTGTATAGTGTACGAAATTGACAGAAAGGGAGCAGTAACAATCCATACAGTTTATAAACACAAATTCTTGTCAGATGATGAGATAAGTATAGATTGAATGATTGTAATTTGTACTTGAAATAAAATATTTTCTCTATCTTTGGGTTGCCTCACAGTTCATGAGGATTTTCCCTGGCTTATGCCTAATTTCTTGTGTCAACTTCTTACAATAGGATCTACTTGTTTGATTGGTAATTTCATTTCAGCTTCAGTTTGATTCCAGTTCATTAAATGCATGTGGTGTAATTGGTTCATTAATAACTCAGATTAAATGAAAATTCAAGTGTTTCAGCCAAGTGTTTGATGAAAGGTTTCAGTGAATTTTTTCTTTTTGTCATAGAAAATCTACACTTGTGGTGAGATTTATTAATAGAATCGCTCGAAAAGTCCATAGTCATCATTTTTATTGTTAACATTTTGGATCATTAACTAGATTCATCGTCAATACAAATAGTTGAGTAGTAGAAGAGGGAGACCAGACATATAAATATGTAGAGGGAAGAGAAGACCCTAGAGAAAAACGGGGTAAAATGTTGTTATCTCTACAATTTTTAAGGAACATAAGGTGAGTCGCTCTTATTTTCATTTTGATCCTCAATTTCTCCAGAAGACATATTTCATTACAAACTTCCCCTATGTACATGGATATAATTATTGATTTGAGGTTCCTATGGTGAGAGTTGTTAGTAGAATCACTTGGAAATTCCACAGTCGTCATTTTGATTGTCAACACTGACAATCAAAATGATGATTGTGGACTTTCTGAGTGATTCTACTAACAACTCTCACCACGAGAACCTCAAATCAGTAGTTTCATGTACTTGACATGTTGATCTAACAATGGTAATTGCATGGATTTATCTTTGTTATTATGAATATGAAACATATATGTATCAAGTATGAATATGACTTGTAAAACAATAGTTGTGCATGCAAATTACAACACATACATAAGAAACAAATGAAACATTTGCCCAATTTCCTCCATAATGGTAACTTTCATACCATCACCATTCATAATCCAATATATGTATAAAATATACATCAGTAACACTTTATATATATAGTGTTTGTTATCACACAATTTGTACTTTCCCACAAGCCAAGGAAAGTGAAATCAAGATTGGCGTAACAAGGAGTGACGTATCACTGCCACCTTAATAGGAAACCCCTTTCTATTTAGGAGTATATCAATGTATCCTAGGGGAGACGTCCCCAGTGACCTGAGGTTTTGAGAAGGCTAAGGACAAAGTATAAGAAAATCCCCCTCCCCCTCACAGGTCACTCAATTTCAAAGGGTTCTTTTATGTCTTATAGAGATGAAGAAAATGAATAATATTGTGTACCTGCCCAGAACAATACAACACAATAGAAAAAGCACACTTTCCAAGTACCAAAATGATATTAATGCTTCATAAGACAATGAACTCTTAAAAAATATACTAGCTGATATAAAATTGCAGCAGTACAATAGTTTACAACAACAATGATAAATTTGTAACAGCCACAAAAACTATTCTTCAAAATGCTTGATAAAAGACTAGAAAAGGTGGCTTTAACTAGGCAAATTGATATTAGATAGTCACAAGAATATTTAGTAATGTATAGCTAGAATAGCATGTCACTTTTAAGGTCAATTTGTTGTTGTTAGATGGTTGTAGCAATATTTTTCAACAACAACAAGTTGGTTAGTGAATTAGGCTAATCTAAGGTTAGTAGGATTTAGTGGATGATCCAAAGAGGATAGTTTGAAAGTAGTTTGATCAATCAATCACTTGTAGTGGTAGACTAGTTCCTTCTAGGGTAATGGAGTCAATGATGGGAACAACAACTCTTAGAAGAAAATAGCAATGATAATTCTTAGTCAAAGGATATGGAGAGGATGAGAGAGGTGTTCGTATCCCAAGGCCTCAAACATCCAAGTCCTAGAGATAATTGCTAGGAAGTAATGAAAATTGGGCCCTAGCGATTTCTCTTTTCCTTAGACAAATTTGAAATAAAATATGCAATAGGCAATGCAGTAGGGTTACTAGAGTGCTACAATGGTAGGGCTCTAGTATCTATTTATAGATAGGTGTTTTTCAATAAATCTTAGCAAGTGGAAGATTATAGAGAAAAAAGATAATAACATATGTCTTCCTCCTAGGGTTTCAAGCAAACAATTTCATAATCTTTGACATGAAACAAGTAAATTCACCATAACCATTCATTCCCAATAAATAAATGCATATTTTCTACTTACTTCACCAAGAATAATCAAGCCAAACCCTCGTTGAAGATCCTCCACAATGAAAATTTTCTAAAATACACCAAGATTTGCCTCCCCAAAAGTTGTGCACCACTTAATTTCAGCCAATAACCCTTAAAGAGGGTCGAATTTCAAACCTCAAACTTGTGTGATGAATGAATTATAAAAAAATGAGAGTTTTATCTCTCTATTTATACATTACTTATGACCTTTAATTAAATTTAGGTCATCAAAAATCCAATTTTTACATAAATTCAAATAAATAAACCCTAAAAAAAAAATTAGAGGTGACGTCATGCCCTCCTAGGGTGACATTGAAACTCTTGGGTGGAACATTGGGCCTAATCTTCAAAATGTTAGGCCTCCCAAGGCCCTGGATGATGCCACACGTTCCAATTAGCACACAACTACCTCCATAATGCCAATCCTGACGTTGGGTGACGTCTAGCGTCACAAAGGTGACGTCATGGGCCTCCCAAGGACAACGTCCAGGTGGAAGAGAAAGATCCCCCTGGGTCTATTTCTGCCAAAGTGTCCCTAGTGAAACATCCTTCTTTCTTTTTGGTGCAAGTCTCTGACATCTCTCTGCCCCAGGTTGGGGTCACGACGTCCATTTGTGGGATTTTAGCCCTATGGAAGTTTGAGCTAGTCATCTACCCATATGTACCTGTCCACCGGGCAAGTTCCTGCATCAAAAGCAAGTATGCCCTCCAGGGTCTCATAAGTCGCAGGGATCATAGCAATGTCAATCACATCTAATAATCAAATTACCAAAACATGTGCATCAAACCCCAATTTACCCAAACAAATGCTCAAACATGTTATGCAGTTTAACAAGTCATGTTTGGAGAAGGTCTCAAGATGTCCTATTGGGCTAATTCTCCTCAAGTTTGGGGTGTTTCCTAGGTGTGAACCAATCTAGGTCATGTAAGTGTGTGTGAAGTGGCATAGGGGAAATTTTTGGGCAGAGGGTGCAGTGATAACATGGAAATGTAGATCTTACCTGTGGCTGCCTCTATAGAGAGAGAACTACACCTTATCATGGATTCCTTTGTTTACTAGCCCATTTAATGTCTTTTATTATTATTTTTATTGATTTTTGTCTTTTTATGCTTCAGGGGAAGAGCTGGGGGACACTATCCCGTCTTGGTGACCAGAGATGATAGTATTACCCACAAGCGATTCACGGAGATGAGAAGGTTGGATCGTGATGATACCCCCTTTCTCTTGGCTATGCCACCAAGAGCCACTACCTTGTCTTGGTGACCATAGATGGTAGTGTCATACCGCTACATGCCCATGGTCCTAATAGGTCGGCTCATAATGAGACCTCCCATCCACCAACTAATACCTTGAGGATTATTATTTTGCAGGTTCGCTTTTCTTACTGAGAAGCCTTTCATTTCTTTCTTGGGAATCCCTAGGTGAAGCATCTCAAAGGTTTATTCTTTGGCTTTTAAATTTTTTGAGCTACTTTTACCCCCTGGGCCTTTAGCTCCTCTTCCCACAAGGCAAGGTACAACCCTTCCTAGTGTGGAAAACCCAATTCCCAAACAAAGGTATGGGAAACATGAGTGGAATAAAGATGGAAAGTGGTAAGTATGGAGGGAATGGACAATGACTCTTCATGAACCCACCCAGTGGAAAACCATCCCAAAGGGAGATCAGCTTACTAGGGCATATTGCTACCATCCAGGTATGAACAATTTAAAGAGCATAATTTCCAAGAAAATGTTATGAAATGAAGGAGAATTAAATGCAACATGTTCAAGTGCTTCAATAATCAGAGTGACACATACCATGATACTCAGAATCAATACTTCATGGAGCAAGACTTACTTCTACTTCAAGACAATGTTGGTGGGATGGATGTTGTTGATGCTGACAAATACGTTGCACTGAAGAAAAGAGGGGCCCTCCAAGTCCAAGCTCAAGTTATTCGGCTCTCGGTGCTCCATGTCTAGGATCTGTGGGCCTCGAGACATGATCTCCTTAGTTATCCCTCGGATCGGGGATAACATCTGGCTCTAACTCAGGGACATGTGCTCACCGTAGAGTGCATGGGAACCTTGGCATATCTGGTTTGACATGTGCCTTCTATATCTCAACAAAATCCATTAGTAACCCTCATGGTGGTGATATCAACCCTCGCTCGTATATGATATAATAAAATAAATATAAGCATGCATATATACATAATGGAAAAATACAATGTGAAAATGAAACTATACTAGCATGATATGGAGATGGTATATACAATGGACGCAAATGCCTACCTACCTCTACTTACCTATTGGTTGAATGCTAGGTGTAGTCAAATAACCTGTGAAACCATCCCAACAATATCTCATAATACCTGCCTTTATGCTTCATCATAAACCAAAACAATGACAAGTTAAACACAAAAATAACATGAGTTAGAACATGTATTACATCATCAAAAATTGTAAATTCTAGTTCATGGAGGTGGGAGGGAGGGATAAAATTATGCCAATTCACACTTCTAGGAAAGTGCTCAATCCATCTCAGAAAAGGATCGTGAAAAATCAAAGGCTCAAAAGACGGAATCAAAGAGTCTGAAAGTTGGCTACCTCAGACTTCTTCACATCATGAGGCCTGGGAAGGTACTGGTAAGATCCTAGAGGGTGATTGGAAATATATTAAGGGGAAGTTGGAAGACTGTAATAATAAACTTCTTCTTAAGGTACTCAACCTTCCCCTAAATTCCAAAAGAAGGCTATGTCCTATAGAATACTTGGGACAAGGGACATGTTTCCAAAACATACTCTTAGTGACATAGCAAGGTAAAGTAATCAAAGGGAGGTGGGGAATATTGTCACAAGTATCCTGCTTCAGGCAAGCAACTTCCTCAATCTTATCAAGATTTGAACACAACGATGGTTGATAATTTTCTTCATAGAATAAATCTGAATGCTCAAAGGAGTACTCATAAAAATCCTCAAGATATGACCAAAAATCATCAGAAGAATATAGAACTAGGTCATCCCTAGGTGTTTGGAAAGTATCTATAATTATATCATCTCCTTGTTGCCCAATGTTAGATTAGTAATAACCTGTTGTGATAACTGTAAAGGAAATAGTTGGAAATGATTCTCAATGTCGTAAATGGGATCCATATCATAACCAATTACATTCCACTTACGTCTCCCAACACATATGAACTTGTCAATGTTATTAACCAAGATATTTTTTTCATCATAACATGAAGAGGTTAAAGCATCCAAGGGCTCCTCTAACACTTCTTCACTTTCCAAATCATAAAATAAAGCATCGTCAAAATCTTGGGAAGGGAAATGACTTACCATGTTTACTTCTTCCTGTGCAGGAGCTTCAAATATTTGGATAACTTCATCAAATGGAGGAGCAGGCATCAATGCCTCGTCTTTGTTAGGATATTTAGACACTTAGGAGTTAGTTAAGATCTACTTGGTCTAATATGTCGTTAGGTAAAAGTGTGTTTCTTTAGTGTGCATTAGTATGCATTTGTAGTTAGGAAATCCGACGGTCACGATATGTTCCCGACATAGAGTGATCTGATGGTTCATACTCTCCTCGATATTAACGGCCATTGATCTGTGTCTTAACACCCGATTGTTCCATGATCTCTATTTAAAGAGCATGGAGGGTCATTTTCCGATGATCGATTGTGAGAAACTCTCTTGTAAAATCTCTCTGTAATCTTTTTCCTTGCATTAATAAACTGCTCCAAGTGGCCGCATTGGTTGGGGTCGTGGATGTTTCCCCGTAGGGGTTTTACCACGTGAAAACATCGGTGTGTTGATCTTTGATCTGGTTATGTGAGTGGTTACTGAAGGTGTTCGTCCTCTATTGGAATACCTGTGTTGTCGAACATAGTATCATAGCATGTTTGAAGACCCACTCCTGTTGTAGATCGAGATCGTGAAGCCGAGTTGCCTCATCTCCATTTTCTGGCATTTCCATACATTTATGGGCTAAGAGGACTGTTCCATTGCGTCCAAAGTACTTGTTTCATTCAGGAGCACTTTTCGTTTCACTCGAAAATGTTTATGTTTTCCCAAGATACGGCCATTACAGTCAAATCCGGAGGTATAAAGTCTGAATACGCATTTTTTTAAAATTTTTGCAAAGTTTTGATTTTATTTCGGTTTGTATTTTTTTATTTCCGGGCTGCTACTCTTTTAGATCTACGTATGCTCTTTTCCCCGCGCCTTGTGCGATCTCGGCAAATCAGAAACAGATAGGAAAAGGTGCATCTTCCGGGTAAGCTAACCGAGATCTAACCCTTGTTGTCATCG